>JBCEWB010828492.1:0-16186 GCA_039654565.1 Peronia peronii
TATCTATCTATCTATCTATCTATCTATCTATCTATCTATCTATCTATCTATCTATCTATCTATCTATCTGTCTACCTGTCTGTCTGTTGTCTGTCTGTTTTTCTAATTACCTGCTGAACTTTAAGACAGAAAGAGAGCTAAACAAAAGAGAAAAGAAAACAGCTGAGTTGCGTAATATACCCTCATTTTTATCCTATTGTCTGGGGAATTCCAGATATTTACAACTGGCAGTGCAGTTCAAGCATGTGACCCCGCATACTTGAGATCGTACTTTAATCAAAATCTGCCCTCCTAACATTCATGAATATAATAGATGGAATTCTAAATTTTTGCCCTTCTTTGTTGCAAGTGGCACAGTCATTTCGTATCAGTCTTTAATCTTGATGTCATCTAAGTTGATCAATAACGATATCTATTTCTTTTCATGCCATCGCATGCTATAATAAACATGCAATTTATGTAGACAATATCGGTACTTATAGCAAAGCTCTGAAAGGGTTGATACCTAGACAGAACAAAGAAATCTATGATACTCTGAAATATTATTGGACGCTTTATTGTATCACTTTTGCTCTCACTTTGTGATTACTATTCATAAATCTAAAATATAGATTTAACCCAAATATTATCAGTACTCTTCAGTACTATAACTCTTGAGTCTGCTTCATTAACCCTATACAGATAAAAAAAAGGTTGATTCCTGTGGGGAACCCATATTATTATCTTATCAGATGCCACCCAATATTATGAATGGCTTGTATTTTATGGTAGTTTAACGAGTCGGGAATTCCAGCTCCTGTTGACTTAAGAGAAGAATTTATTGATTTCGGCCCTTGCCTTGGTAAACTTTTAATTCTGCTCTGTGTGACAGATTTGAGAAAGTGGCACAATGAGAAAGAAAAAGAAACTGATATGGGATAAGAAATAGAGAGGAAATGATCATCTTATCTTGGGCAAGCGAAGTGCCATGTGCGATTAACAAGGATGAAACTTCTAAAGAACAATATATCAGTTGAAATTTATACCCTTGTAAATTCCACCCAGGTAAACAAAAAAGAGCGTGAGTGATTTCATGAACTGATGTATTATCTTAACTGTGACCGTCCTTTGCCACTCGTGCTTTTCATTCATTCTGAGGCAGGCCAGCTTTACTCGTCGAGACACACGATATCCTGCCGAGTTAGTAGATTGTGCAAGTTTTGTTGAAATGATTGCTGATCAAGTAGTTACATTGTTTGGAATTAATTCTAATCTGTCATGAGTTCTGACTTGAATCTGTATTAGTCTTCAGTGAATATATCTTTATTCATGAATATATCTCATGACTACATAAAATTGATGACTGATCTTTCATTTTGTCTTAGGCCCTGAAGTGTCGACAGAATGATCCATTTTAGTAGACTTTTTATGATGACATGATAATTGCATTCAGCGAAAGAAATGACAAGACAGACTCAAGGGTATATAGTGAATACTGCATTATATTACATGTGGATAGAAATTCCAGTCTTTGACCAAATTGGTCCCTAGACATCTACACTGTTATAAAAGTTTGCCTCGCATAACTGAAACATGCTGTGTTTCGTGGCATTTTCCCTTTATGCTACGAAGTCAAAGATACTCAGTCGTTCTTCCGATGTATATTTCTCTGTCTTTCCTTTACTTTACCATATGCTTTGTTTTTTCTATTTCAGATCAACATCTTGGATGGCAAGCGGAGTTTGAATGTTAATATCTTTCTAAAGCAGTTCCGCATGGCCCATGAGGAAATTGTCCAGCTACTGAGGGATGGACGGAGTGAAGTCTTTGGCGCCGAGAGACTTCGTAGTTTGCTCAAATTGTTGCCTTCTCAAGATGAGGTAAGTGGTTTTGTTGTTGTTGTTGTTGTTGTTGTTTCCTTCAGTTCTTAGTGTGTATTCTGATGTAAATCGTGATATTCATAATAATATGTATACGTGAAAGTGTTTTACTCAGTATCAAGGTCCATCAATTCTGAGGACAAGAAAAAACATATTGTCATCTTAGTTTATCTCATCTTGCCTTATTATCTATTTATCTCATTCTATCTGGCACTGGGTGATATTGGCAGGTACATATGAAACAAAACGCAGCCATTATCCAAAATCGACCTGAGTAGAATCTTTTGATGATCCATGGCCTTGTTAAGTAAGAGTAACTGGCGATGACATGATTGTTTTGTGAATATTTTGTTAAATGGACATTTGTTAAAATTATCGTTTACGTATTCATTACTCAACTGACGATTGTAATTTCTACGTTTTTCAGATTGACGCCATCAATGGTTTTGACGGAGATAGAGAAAAACTGGGCAATGCAGAAAAATTCTTTATTTGTCTGATGGGTCTTCCAAAGTGAGTAGAGTGTGGCCATTTTCATTGCAAAGAAAGAGAAATAATGACTTATTGTTAATGATAGTTTTCAACTTCTGTTTAAAATAACATTTTGTGAAGGAGAAGTTGAATGATATTGAGCCAACAACTCCTCCCATGGGCAGTTTAGTGGCAAAGTTTTGGTTTAGTAAAATACTGCTGAATTAATCAAACTTTCTCTCATGGACTGAAATATAAGTAATTTGTTTTATCGAAGCTATAAATGAGGAGTGTCTTTTTCCTTTTCAAACTTAGGATGGACAAAATACAATAGTCAGAGGCAATAGCCTCATGAGAAAGGATGAAAAAAATAATATATATTAAATACTGTAACTTTTTTTTTTTTTTTTTTTTGCTCCAGGGCTAATTATAAAGTGTTTAGTACATGTACTGGATTCCGAATAAAATCACACTAGATAAAACTGACCTATTCCATTTCTTTTGTTCATTTTCCAGTTACCGAATGCGCATCGAGGGTTTACTCATCATGGAAGAGTTCAATGCCAACATGGAATGGATTCGCCCATCTATTGAGGCTGTATTGTCAGCAGCTAGAGGTACGTAACAATACGCCCTCCTTTTTCTCTTTCTCCTCTCCCACCCCTTTCTCCCTCTCACTGTGTTAAGTATATGTCTTTCTGTGTATCTGTCTTCCCTTCTCATTTATGGCTTGCCATTTGTCCACTTATCTGCCCAGTTGTCTCTCTGGCTACTTGCATATAAGTATCACTCTATTCATAATTATGTCTCGTATATTCTATTTAAATCACTCTATTCATAATTATGTCCCGTATATTCTATTTATTTCAGATATCCCACTTGACCATACTGTTCAGTTGTGATTCAGCTAATTTTTTACTTGGCTTGGCTAAGAACAGAATTTATTTTAATATCTGTATTATGGTATGCACATCAATCTCTGCTTTAAGTTTTTATGCAATAGCTATCACTTTGTCTTATATTTTAAATACGAAAGGACAGAGTAAATTTGCTTTTTTTTTTTTTCATTTGCACATTGTTGTATCATTTCTTTCAACAGATATACAAGAAAGCCAGTCGTTGAAAGAGCTCATCTTCCTCATTCTTATATCTGGCAACTACCTCAATTCCGTGAGTTTCATTGTCATTTTCAAGATAATTAATGTAAGACACTTTTCTCCATAGTAAACAGTAATGTTGCCCTGCTTTCTTTTTCGCCCTTTTGAAATATTTGGGTTTGTTTTTTACTTTGAAAGGCTTGAATCTCCCAAGTGCATGCTTTGATTCTAAGCTCTTATGTGTATCATGTACAAGTCTCCATGGTATGTTATAAATCCTATCGATCTCGTAATTATATCAAGAACTTAACGTTTGATATGGTACTTTTCTGCTGTTTGTGTGTTGATTGCATGTTTTTAATTATTTGTTTGCCCACGATTTATTTATTTTAAGTCAGAGTTTGAAGAATTTTGAACAAGTGTGAGGGAATAGTTTAACTAGCCTTGGCCTTATTCCGTATTGACAGGGCAATTATGCAGGCAATGCTGCCGGGTTTAAACTGTCTTCCCTACTCAAACTTACTGAGCTGAGAGCCAACAAACCAAGGATGAATCTGATGCACTATGTGGCTCAGGTAAGTTTGAGAGATTTTGTCTCTATTCGATATTATCATGATTATTTTACTGGTACAACTTTAGACATGAGTGCCAAAGCAAGTAGCTGACTGTTTTCCTTGGTTCTTTTCAGATCCTTTTGTTTTTCTCAATATCTAATATGTTTTTTTTCCTTCCTTGTCTGTGGCATTCACCTCAAAGTCTCTTATCCTACACTTGATTAAACTATGGAATTTCTTTCTCCATCCTCATCAGTATAGCTGGAGGTATTTGCGAGTTCACGGTTTACAGTTGTAGGGTCGCATTGCTTTTGTTGCTTTACTGTGGTTTTATGGCTCCATATCATCAACTTTTCTTCATGGTTCTGACACTTATTGTTAACCATATCACATTTACATTGTAAATTTTATTGCCCTTTTGACCATCCTATTTTTTCACTATTGTATATGTTTTTCAACAGGAGGCTGAAGAGAAAAATCCGACATTGTTGAATTTCCCAGAGGAAATGAAATACTTGAAAGATGCGGCACAGTGAGTATAGGGTTCAATTTCTAATATTCCAGATGAGATCGATAAAAAAGCCAAGGGACATCATCATGCCACTTACATCTTCACTTACAGACGAGAAGAGTTGTGCACCTTAATTGAATGGAAAAGTGAAAGAAAGAAAGAAAGAAAGAAAGAAGAGAGAAAAAGAAAGAAAGAAAGAAAGAAAGAAAGCCCATCAAAAATATCATGTTACTATCCATTACGATTCAGCGGATATGATCTGATTGGTACTCAGTTTGTATGTTTGTGCCATTAACTGAAATGACTTTTATCTTTTTATCGGGATTTTTCTCATCTTCATATTTATCATAAATTACCGCGGCCATTTTCCATAAGGAGAAACAAATGTTCTTGTTGCAGCTTTAATTCTATTGTACCAAGCTTAAATGAAATAAGAAAAAATCAACAGCACCCAAAGCATCATCAAGAAAAGCTTATTCAGGTATAATATGTTTTGTTAATGTTTATAAGACATTGTATTGTTCTATAACAGAGTGTCAGTGGAAGGTTTGACTACTGATATCAGCAACATTGCCAACAAAGTGCGAGCTATCACGGAGCAGATAGGCGTGGCAGGCAGAGACTTCCAGCAACAAATGGCCTCCTTCCTCAAGGTGAGACTGCTGAACGTGATGTTCGTTTCTCTACATGCCTAGACTTCTATAGTGGTTCAGTAAATGGGCATACTGAGACAATTTTGCAAAGTATGCAATTGTGTCTTTCCTAATGAATGAAGACAGCCGTCATGTGTTCAGTGTTTGCTGTTTTTCCGTGCTAAACTAAAAGTCCTAATCCTGACGTTTTTTAGAACCCATCAGGAATTATCCATATACATTTACCTACCTCTACGTATGCATTTTGGACAAGATTGGGTCTTTTAGCTGTTTCTTTTATGGCTATGATTACCAATTTTGCACAGCTGTCATTCACTATCTCATTTTTTAATCTAAGGGCCGATAACAGTTATAGCCCTATCGTCGTATTCTCAGAAATTATTATGTGTAACTGCCTTTTTGGGGTGGAGATACTTTTTTGTGACTCCCAGGAAGTGACCATTCTTGGCCTCTTTCTACATAATGTCCCGTTGTTTGAAACTGAAATAGCTATTCTAAGATTTTCTCTTTCTCTCTATCTCCAGGAAGCGAACATTGAAGTGGTAGAGCTGGAGGATGATCTCAGTGATATTGAGAAGATGAGGAAAGAACTGGCCACCTTCTTCTGTGAGGATATCCAGACATTTAAACTGGAGGAGTGCTTCAGAATTCTACAGACTTTCTGCGACAGATTAAAGAAGGCTACTGAGGTAAATACACATCACAAATTAATATCATAATGTTGAGGACATTTTGTAAAAAGCGCCACAGAATGAAAGAGAGAGCAGAGAACAAGATTTGAGATACAGAGAGTGAAAGAAAAAGTGATGTTTGGGATAGAGAGACAGGGGAAATTTTGGGAGAGAAAGTAGAAGCAGGAAGAAAACCACTCAGATTAAAGAAAAAAGAAAAATATCCACATGACGAAAACATAGAGGAAGCATGATGACTCAAAGTTGTAGAAAGTGGCTCATTGCTTGGAATACTGAATAGATTCTCTGGAGAATTGCTGTTGTTGCTGTTGTTGTTGATGGCGGTGATGGTGTTTTTGTTGTTGTTGCCGTCGTTGTTATTGTCATTGTTGTTATTGTTGTTTTGTTGTTGTTTTGTTCTTATTTTGTGATTTGGTAATATAGATGGAGTATAATCAAAAAGTTAATGTTGATACCCACATCTAACAGGAAAATATTCAGAGGCGCATTCAAGAAGAGAAAGCCGAGCAAAGAAAAAAATCAAAGGGCTCATCTGGCAGTACAGATTCTAAGAGGAGCTCAAGTAAGTATGAAAAATGTACCTGTTGTTTTTACGTACCTTACTTGACGAATCGGACATCTAAAACTTGCAGAACCGTAATACTGAATGCTCTGGGTATATCTTTGTTGCAAATATTGCAGCATATATTGCATTGTGAAGATATCATTTTAGAAACCATGCATTCAAATCTGTCAAAATAGTTGTCGATAATTACATTTCCAGTAATTCTTTTTTTTTCTTAATTTGTTTGTGTGTTTCTTCGTTTGTTTGGTTTGGTTTGTTTTGGTTTTGGTTGTGTTTTAATTGTCAGTCTATCTGATATTTTAGATCAGTTTTTGTTTTAAGAAGTCCTAAAACTGCTAAAATTATTATGTGCTATAAATGATGACGTGCTCACAACCGACTCCTACCTTTAATTTGTCCTCAGAGGACATGGCAGAGCCTATGGAGCAGAACATGGACAGAGTGCCAAGCGAGGACGGAGGCGGATCTATAGTGGACATGCTGCTTGCCGATGTCCGAAGTGGCTTTGCCAGCAAGAAGTTCAATGATGGAAATTTTTCCTACACCAAGATCACCAAGGTCAACCTGAGTCCTACCGAGGCGGTCAAGGCCATTTCCATGGGCAATGGTAGTGTTGTGGATAACAACACGGATGGCAAGAGTGACGATGGCAACGGTGGCGGCTCCTTCGTTCGAGGAAGTTATGTCCGTTCCAGTCAACGCAAGAAACGCGGGGATAGCGCTTCAGATGGCCCTGTGAACTGTCACTCACCAAATCCTGACTCAACGGGCCAACGCCGCACACGCCGCAACAATATGTCCGAGGATGATGACTCTTTGCTCGATTTTCTCATGGAAGCCGATGATTCGCAAACTGAGGTCCAGAGACCTGAGACCACGTTTGAGCGGTACGCCAGTTTACGCCGTCGACGTTTGGAGAGAAAGGAAAAACGCCAGTCAGTGCTAGACGTGGTTGGAGCTGAGCGAGAACGGGCTCCTTCTCCTTCTGTTTCTGACTCAAATGCTCCAGGGTCAGCGGATAATGCACAGGTGAGGCGAGGCAGAGAGAGCGAGGGCTCAGGCGACAGGCCCAAATCTGAACAAAATTCCAATGAAAAGGGAAGTCGCGCCCTCAGACGTACCCGCAGTTGGTTGGACCGACCATCGGGCAGTAGAGCAAGTACCGAACGCAGGAGAAATGAGTCGTCAAACGATGACACTGATGAATCGGACGCTCTCATTAACAGAATTAAACAAAAACTTGGTAGAAAAGACGGTCGTTATACACCGCCTGTGTGTGAGGAAAACTCTGAGGTGACAATGCAAAATAATGTCAGTTCTAACCATGACTCCACTACTCCCACCTCCAGGAGTAATACTAGGTGGAGGAGTGGAATAACTGTATCAGAGACAAATTCTCCGCTGGAGCCTATCACTGAAAAAAGTCCCACACTGGACGACTTCACCACCACCTCACAGAGCAAAGCCATCGAGAAAACGCGGGAGAGAATGTCTAAGCGCTTTAGGAGTAGTCTGGACCCGGCAGAACTTAACAAAGTTTTACAGGATATTGAAAACAGTTCATATTTTGAAGAGGGTCAAAAACCAATGCGAACTCAGGATGATTCAGACTTGATATCTCCAAGTGTTTCTGTTTCTGTCAGGAAGAAAATCAGCAGTGGTATGGGCACAGACATTGACCATGTACTTAAGACAATTGAAGTCAGTGGCAGGCAGATAGACACTGTGGGCGTTTCTGCCCCAATTAAACGAACGCCTGAAACCACACCCACTAAGTCTACCACTTCACCGGCTAAGACTGTGCAAACCCCGACCCAACCACAGGTCGCCGTGGTGGCTCATGTCACGGCCTCAAACAGACCTATCACTCCCATCAATGAGCAGGATCTCAAAGCGAAGAGAGACAAACGCAAGAAAAGATCCACACTTTCTATGGACGATGTCAAAGCAGCAATGAAACTAGAAACTCCCGAAAAAGAAGCTAAAGGCACAAAAACTGTGGGCAGTTCTGGTTTACATTCCAGCACTAGCCACATGAACAAATCTGTCTCATCAACCAAAACGCCACCTACTCCACGCAGACACTTGTCCAACAGTAGTGAGAGTGAGCTCACAACTACAGAGGAGAACGGTAGCCATTCAGAACACAGCAAAATGGCCAAAATGGCAGCAAAGAAAAAATTCCGTGACGCTCGCTTTGGATCATCCGGTTCATCAGAAACTGATGAGTCCACTCGCGCCAAGAGCAATGTGGAATCGGACAGTGTCGACCAAGCTCTGAAAGATATGGCCAGTCATGGCAATATGAGCAGATCAAAGTCATATGACGACCAGGTCGCCAAGAAAGGACTAAATGGCGAAGAGGAATTTGCCAGTAACGGCAAAATGCAAAACAGTGACAGTGCTCCGGACACGTCGTCAGAAAAACGTGCAGTGTCTCGGAATAGCAGCGGTAGATTATCCATGGACGGTCGGAGAAATGGTGTGTACATTCCCAGTGATGAAAGTGACACAGAACTAAAGCCTGAGGATCTCGGGAACAGGCGCTCTTCTAAGAGCGACAGTCCAAAGAGCTTTAGCCGCCTGTCTCTTAAATCTACCAACACCTCTACCGAGACTCTTCAAGCTGATGAAGAGTCTTCTCCTGAACAAAAGAGGAAAAATTCCCTGTCTCAGAAAAGTCCTGGTGACAATAACAAATTCGGGTCTCAAGACGACACTTATGCCAACGTGCCTGCGCTGAACAGCGCTAGTGCGAGCTCTCTAACTCAAGACCATTTACCACCCAGACCTACCAGTGCCTGTGCCATGGACGTCGGTAGCTCACCTCTTCGTCGCTCTTATAGCCTTATGGACAGAACAAAGTTTCTGAGTGACGAAAATGAAAGTTATTTGGGCACTGTTGCTAGATGGAGATTGAAACGAGAGCGACAGAGGAGAAGCATATATGACAATGTTCAGGAGAATGAGCAGGAGAACCAACTGCAGCCACAGAAATCTGAAGTGAACGACCTCAGGAATGACCCTGGTTGTAGGAACAGCTACGCCAGCAGCCATGCCAGCAGCAACGACCGGGATGAGGGCTTCGAAACTGCCTCAGGTACAATGTCTCAGCGTACCTCAATGAGCAGTACTCTGGAGGCCGAATTGTGTGGGACACCCACTTCATCCCGTCGTGCTGATGCTGTCAAACTGAGAGCTAACGGTGACAATGGAGCCTTAGACACTTCTGATAAGTCTGTGATAAATGCCGCACCAGTGAGTAGTTCTGTCATTTCTAGGCTGTCTGAGGAGGTGGATCGAAAAGAGCGAACAGAAAACTGGACTGAACAAATAGTAAGAGAAAACACAATGAATGGTGTGACAAAAGATCCCAGTTCGGACACGAGCAACGAGTATTCTGCCCTGTCTCCTGACAGTGGTCATAGCACATCAAAGGAGGATATCTGGAGTGATGATACAACAACTTCATCCTCCAGATCTAGCAAAACTTCATCTCCCACCAAACAAAAAGACTCTGCAGTCAATGCTAAGAAAACCCCAACCAAAGACACCACTGCCAAAACTACAAAACCTAAATCTGTGCCAAGCTATATGTTGCCCACGAATAGCTCAGCAAACAAGCCTGCCCGTACAAGGGTTTCATCAGCCAACAGTACAGACAATTTATCACCAAGCACTGCCTTCAAGCGAGATACATCTGGCAGGACTTCTGTCAGGGAGAAGGAATCGCCATCACCCTTCAAGAGAGAGACCACAGTGCGGGCTTCTATGCGAGCTGAAACTGCCACAACATCATTCCAGCGTGGTACCCTGGCAAGGACTTCCATCCGGGGTCCCAGATCCTCCACCCGCAAGTCTCCAGCTACCCCTGTGAGCCCAAACACTGGTGGCAGATCAAGGGCTGACTCCAACGCCAGCATTTCCTCCTCTACCAGCAGCACGTCTAACGTCAGTGGCACCCCCTCTAGTGTCTCTGCCACCACACGGAGAAGACTCACTACTGCCAACACCAGCACATCCACACTTCGCCCCAGCACCCCAACTGGCCGTCCCACAACCCCAACCTCTCGCCCTACCACGCCCTCAGCCCGCCCCACCACTCCATCAGCGAAAACACCCACAGAAACATCACGATCTTCCACTCCATCCCTCAGAGAAAACACGGCTTCGTCCAGGGCTAAAATCCCAACTCCCACGACCCCTTCCAGCACCCCTACTCGGACCACTGGCGGCTTCACTAGGACCCAGTCCATGAGAGTCACTTCCACACGCACATCCCTGGGCCGTACCACACCCACATTGCCCAACAGAAGCGTCACCCCCTCTCTGCCTGAGAGCAGACGCAGCCAAACCCCACAGCCTGGTGACAGTAGCCGCAGTGTGACCCCTCTGTCTCACGAACGACCCCACAGCACAACTCCTCTCTCCCGAGAGAATAAGTCTTCCAGAAGGTCTTCATTCATGGCACCAACGGCGGCCTCTAAAGCAAAGACTGACGAAGCTACGCCAGTTGCCCCTGTGCGGAACAAATCACTGACCACTAAATCGCCTTTGTCGTCATCATTGACACGCCACGCAAGCCTTCGGCTGCCAAAGAAAACTACAGACTCTACACTGTCTTCACAAGAATTGGGAGGCAGAAAATCTCCAGCAATCACAGAGTCTCCTCTTCATCACAAACCCGACCATCACCAATCTCTTTCTACTGTAGCTGAGCAGGCAGCAGATGAAGACAAAGAGGAGGAGAACACAAAGAAATCTTCTCAATTTCTCCTGAAGAGGATCGGTATTGGAAAAGGCAAAGTGTCTCCTGGGGCCCCTAAAACCACGATTACACCCACAAAGAAGAAGTGAAATGGAAATGATAAATATACAGAACATAATAACACTTACACCTGAGATGAGCTCAGGTTTGGAGAGCCTCACATTATAATCTGATCGGAAAAGTGAATGTCTGTTATTCACTCATTCCACGACTGATCTATACCGAGCAAACCGGCATGAATTATGCAAGAAGACAATAGGCAAAATGCCTGAGTATGTTGCATTTTCAGAGACTTGGTATCTGAAGCACTGTGATGAGAGCCACTCCATCAATCTGAAGTAGAAAATAAAAAAGGGAACTGTGCCTTAAGAGACGACTTACGTCCTCACCACGAATGCACTAAAAGCAAGCACTCCATGATAATATCAGCGGCAATCCCATGCTGCATACAGTCTTAGGAGGACACCAGGATTCCAAAGTAACTGCTAATCAGGATCTTTAAATACCGGTACTGGACTCTACAACAAGAGCCTCCCCCAAAGGCTAAGGATACGCTCTGACCCCTCGGTGAAGACGGGTAAATATACGAAAGTGGAAAATTGAGTATTGTGTAGTGCATACCCAGTGCACATTGCGTAACAAACACTTTGAAGTTGTTCCCTATGATGTGGAATATATATACACGTAGAATCCGCCTTTATTGCTGCTGGTCTGAATGAATAGTTTTTATTTGATATTTTATTTCACTGTATCAAAGGATTTAAGACAGGTTAATAGATCAAATTTTCAGGATGACCAATGGTTTGGAAGCCATTTTTTACACTGTCTGCAGTAGGACAAAGCTGTACATTCATTAACTGAGCAACATAACCTGCGAGCCAAAGGAGACGGACCCTGGTGGATAATTGGTTGTGTAATTCATAAGATTAGTTCAACCATTAATGCCCACTACTGCTTTCATGCCTGGATCGAGGAGACCAAGAAAAGTGGGAAAGCACAAAGTGTTTTTATTTCCATTGACGGATTTAACTGATGGCATGAAATCGATACAAGTGGACATGGGATACATACGCACTACCTTCAACGATCAGATTGCAGCCTGATGATACTGAATCTGAGACATAGCATCATGAAAACAATGTAATAACAGATAATTTTCTAATATTGATGTAGTCCAACAATCATTTCCATCGTTTTTGTTTTACTTGACTGATCTATTTGGTTTGGCAATTTATGCCTCCTGTTGTTATGCAGATTATGGAATTTAATTACACTGACATTGATTCAAAATAAAATAATATGCGTAGTAGGCCTAGTAAATGATATTCATAGTTGATTCATTAGATGTATTTTACACTCAATGCAAATCTTTCCTTAGCACCCTGCATTGGTGTACAAGACTTGTATGTAGATGACAAAAAGACGATATATGCCCCACTGTCATCCATTAGAAATTTTTATCGTGTTAAATATCAGTACTCTTTTAAAATGTCGACAAACCCAAACGCCCTTGGGCTATGGGTTATTTATATGTAGTTTGTATTTGTAATATTGTAAACACTGATAGTGCGACTGAGGTTCAACCATAATATATGATGAACATATATGCATTGTAGATCTAATTTTAAGAAGAAAGACATTAATTGTTAATGTGTATTTTGTTTGCTTTTATTTATTTTATTTGATAGCATTAGGCTGTTACTGTTATGTTGTATTGGTTCACAGCTGGCACAAGAATGCTTAGATCTGTATATTTAAAATGGCATCAGATTTTCTCCACATTCCTCGAATGGCAGTATATAATTCGAAGCAGTTCACATTTGAGCAGAGCTTCGTATAGGAAAGTTTTAATAGAAGTGAAATCGTTTTATCTTTAGGGCTTCCTTGTGAATAGCGGTTATAATCAGGCAATAAAATAATGAGTTTCAAATCATATCAGCTCTCTGCTGTGCAAGTGTGGGTAATGTTTTATTTTCGAGTTCAGGCAGCACAGTTTTGCTGGTTACATAGGGTTATTCTGTGAAAAATATGGCCATGATAAGCTTGAAATCTGATATACAATTTCTATTTTAGTGCCAGGTATAATTCGTTCATTTGAATGTGCTGAGAACTGCTATTTTATATTATGTTATACTGTTATTATTTATTAATGTAGCAGATATATTTATAGTGGAAGAAAGCAAAAATCAATGCATCCCCTTTTAGCGGGCGGCTTTGAGCCCTGCGTTATTGACATTGGTACTTACGGACTGCGTTATCGATGTCACCAGATGGATATTAATAATCAGATAGTGTTTGTATTGACTAAGGAGCCAGTCAGAAGGCTTTGTCTTTGTATGAAGATGTAACAAATTTCATTCCTGTTCAATGCAAGAAGTTACTATTGTCAGAATAAGAAAATATATGTAAACGCTGTGAGAAAACACAGAAAGTTCCAATGTTTCGCATGTTCGAAATGTTTTATATTCCCTACTGAAGTGCCTACCTGATTAAGGGCCTTTTTTTTTTTTAGTTGTTTGCAACATGGATTGTTTCATCATCTTCTTATAATATAGAAATGTATTTTATACATACAAAAATATACATCATATAATAAATAGTTTATATATATATCAAAAGATGTCAGAGAGCCCCAGCACCTTAACAAAGCAGTGCGATCTATTTATTTAGCACACACCTTGTCATCCATTGTGTTGAATTCTGTCATGGGGTTTCATGAATTTTTCATCATTGTCATCACCACATCATTTCCATCTTTCATGTTGTTGTTGTCATCTTTATCACTGAACCATTATGGTTTCTACCTCTTCTTGTTGCTTCCATATGTATCCCTGCTTTATCAAAATATTGATTTCACAAAGGATAATTTCTTTCCTCATTATATTCAGTCATGCCAAGATGTTTCCTGTAATCTTCATCCTCTAACATGAAAGAACTCTGCCAAAATTTGTGTCTTCGCTTCATCCACGCCCTATAAAAGTGCCCTATAAAAATTTAGCAAATTGCCGAAAAGCACTAGCTTTTTTTTTTACACATTGTTAATAATATATTTGTAGATTGTAAATAATGATTTTCATTCAGTTTCATTTCTAATTATACTATTGTCCATATCATTCTGAGTGTATGTTTGCATGTATCCCATTTGGTTCTTATACTGTTTCAAACACGTCGTCTTTCATTCAGTTCAAACACTCATTTCTTGTCATTGCATCATCTTTTTGTTACCATATTTAAGCAACTTATTCATATCATAGGCTTACTTTGTTTACCATGGAGATGTAGTGTAAGATCACATGAACATCTAGAAACACATACAAACTTTGGACTTCTTCAATTTCCAAAAGTTCAACGTCAAAATATAGGCATTCTTTATCCATTTCCTCAAAAGAGTTACCTTTGCAAGTGAAGAATCCAGTTTTAATAATTTGTTTCAATAAGTATATACGTAATTTTTTTTCCTTTTCTGATTAATTAGCTTGAGAGGGTTTGATATGTAATGGATGAGTATTCTTATTATTCATGTTGTTCTCCTTTTTTAAACAGAATTGTCTATAGTGAAGGCTATTTTAAGATAAGGAGAATGAAGATATGTAACACTTCCTGTCAGTAAAAAATCTACCTGTCTTGCTCCTGAGTTCTCTCAGTGAAGGGCTCACAAGGTTAACGATACTCATAACTTTATTGCTGTAAATAACTGATTCTTCTTTTTCTGCAGAGAATGAGCTTTTATTGATGGATTTGTTATTTTAACTATCACATTGCTATCTAAACTACTGAAACAGTAGATCTGAGAGAAGAGGGCATTTCAGATATCTATCACAGCCAAAACCACAGCTTTATCTAAATATTTTAAGAGCATTATCATCCCCAAGATCCAGCTTCATCTGAAAGATTATCATGAAGCTGAAGAGCGTTTTAATATACAGCTTTATAAAAACAGTGAGACATATTTTAGTGGAGAGAAGCAGTGCAGCTTTATCTAAGATGCTAATTAGGAAGAAGAGGAGAATCTCAAAATGCAACTTCATCCAACTTTCCTCAGAATTATACTTTCACAAAGATCCCAAAAATTTCTCCCATGCAATTCATCTTCAGTTTTGCTTCTCTCTATCTTTATGTCACTTCCTTCTTTGCTATCAACCAGCACCTCCTCTTCATTAACAGAGATAACTGCTCTACTTTCGGGACATTCAATCAAATAAATCTCTTGAATATTAGTTTAGACCCAGTCGTTGTCAGAGACTGTGAATTTCCTTCAGCTTTTCTGAACCGCATTGACATCTTTCTGCTGCTTTCTTGAAAGGCTTCTGAGACAGTTAAGTTTCCAATTTTTTCATTAAATTTTTCCATGTGAAATTTTCTTTTTTTTTTTTTTTTAGTGTTTACTATCTATGCCCTGCCAATTTATTTAAATCCAAAAGAATTATTAGGTATGAAAAAAAAACCTCAACCTAAAGTTGCATATCTTGGTGATTACCCTAGAAAGAAAAGGATTTTGTCTGTGCAGGATAGATGCTGTTCAGCTTATTAATTTATTATTTTGCTGACAGCTGCATCTAATAATTTATTTTCTATTTTCTCACCAGAATGTGAGTTCATTCTTTGGCTGGTAATGCCTTTGTATATATAGTATGAAATTTATATGCTGTAATATAATAAGTTTATACACAAAACAATTGTTATTTTATTCATGTAACATTTACAATAAATATAAAATTGTAAAATACAATTTCATATGTCTCGAGTATTTTTTTTTTCTGTCCTGGATATGTTGAATGTGAGTGAATATGCATGATGAGGAGAAAATATTAGAAAGTACAAATAACATATAAATAGGGGGAGGGGGGAAAGAGAGAGAAGACGAGAGGGAGAGCAGGGAGGCATAAAACACAGAGGAAGGAAGGGACAAAATTAAACAGATAATTAATTACCCATTTCTTTTCGTGTACAGCAATACCCTATTTACATTTTATATGTTTTCATTATTGCCCCGACGAAGAGCCAAGTAGGCTCGAA
>JBCEWB010828603.1:0-16186 GCA_039654565.1 Peronia peronii
GATGGATGGATGGATGGATGGATGGATGGATGGATGGATGGATGAATGGATGGATGGATGGATGGATGGATGGATAGCTGGATGGATTCAAGAGCTGGACCAACTATTCTGTTTCCATAAGCAAATAGACAAACAGTTACAGAGAAACAAACACAGACAAATCTACACTCAAGAATTCAGGAAATGAATACCTGTGAGGTAAGAAATATGCTATTACGTTCTTTGAGTATTCTCTCTCATAGGCACTGGCAGTCTGTGAATAGAACAATTATAATGAAGTGTATGTGTTAAATCTTTGCTCTCTCTATAAGGCAACATCAGACATGGAGAGTCTATATTGAGCATGACATGCTGGTGGAAGCATGCACTTGACACATAATTTTCAGGCTGTTTTACACATTTTTTATTAAGGCCACAATTCTGAACATCATCATAGAATGGCATTACATGTTGTATTGTTCCTGTCTAATTTCAATACTTCCTTCACACATATACCTTAGAGCTGAAAATGCCTGGCTTAACATAATGGAGTTCGTACTAAAGCAATTCCAGAGCAGTTACTGATATTAGGCAGCATCTGGTGAATTAAAGACAAATTAGAATGTACATCAGTACAGATAATTTGGTTGTTAACTTGTTGACATAGATGACATATTACACGTTCCCCCTCAGAATGATTCGTATTACAATTGAAATTATATCAAATTTAACCCTTATTGGCAGCCTCTGTTGCCAATTTTGTTGCAACTTAATGTCTTAATCTACATGTAGATAATTCTACCTGACATTAGCATTCTTCAGAAATCACTGGATGGTGAATTGCATCATATGAATGGAAAATGTTGAACACATTGTCTTCTCGATAACTGTCATTGCCTGTCAACGTTTAAGAAATTAATATAAACTCAGGGAATGTCATTACTGAATCCAAATCAGTTTTCAAGTGTGTGTCAAACTGTATCAACCACGATATCATACAATGAACTCCAGTCTGAAAAACAAAAACCACAGCACGACTAGTTTTCTCAGAATCGCTCACATATTGACAATGTATGACATGGTGTGGTTGTAATCCAGCTGAGGCAGCAAAAAAAGCAAACTCATTCAAACTCTAAACTGACGATGCAGTTCATTACCTTTCCATACCACAAAAAAGCTGCATGATCAGATATGATAACATAGGCGGCACTGGAGTTGAGGGAAGAAGATGACGGGGGCACCTAAAAGACAAAAGACATAAATCAATAAAGTTATTGTTATATAAACAAGATAAGAGAATAGAAGTTGGTTAGAAAAAACCCATGCTTCCACATGGATGATTGGAAGTACAAAAGATCCTGAATTATCATATTTCAGTTATGAGAAAACTTCATTTCACTTATCCCTTGACTTCCGTAGATGTCATTGCGACACCTGTGAAGACGTTCTAGCACTTTCTTCCATCTCTGTCTCTATCTTCCGCCACCCTCTTGGATTCTGCCAGACTCACTTCTGTCCATTCCTGTATGTTATCTTCCCACCTCTTTCTCTGTCTTCCCGATCTCCGGTCTCCTTTAACTGTACCTTGCAAGATTGTTTGTGCAAGGCCTCTCGAACGAGAAACATGCCCGTACCATTTTAACTTCTTCACAATAGTGAGGAGGTCATCATGGGATCGTATAGCTTCCACCATCTTTCTGCAGACCTCTTTGTTTGTCACATAGTCTGTGTAGTGAATGCCTAGGATCTTTCTGTAGCACTTCATCTCAGTTCCCAGGATCCTTCCTTCTAGCTCTGCGGTGAGTGTCCAGGTTTCACAGACGTATAGGAAGACCAACAGAGCAAGGGAGCGCATTAGTTTGGATCTTCGAGTACAGACTGATGTTTTTGTCTCTCCACATAGTTTGGACTTTTGCTAATGCTGCTGTTGTTTGTGCAATCCTTGCTACAATTTCAGGTTCTGAACCTTTGTCCAATATGATGGAGCCAGGGTATTTAAAGGTCTTCACTGTTTCAAGACTTGTTCCACTGACTTTGATTTCTGAGGTGATGCCTTAGGTATTGTTAGTCATGAGCTTTATTTTTTTCAGCACTGATCTCCATGCCAAATGCAGAGGCCGCTTGATCAAGATGTTCCACCAAGCTGGTCAGCTCATCCTCATTCCCTGCAAGGCCATCAATATCGTCAGCAAATTGCAGATTTGTGACATTTCTTCCTCCGATGGAGACTGTGCCTATATGATCTTCAAGGGCATCTTCCATAATCCTTTCTAAGAAGACATTGAAGAGGGTGGGTGAGAGAAGGCAGCCCTGGCATACTCCCACGGTTGTGCGAAACCAGTCGCCATTTCTGCTATTCAGGAGGACCTCACTTGTGGCCTTATCGTACAGCTGTTCAATCCTCCGGACAAGGTTGGCATTGATATTGTATTTCCTTATGGTGGTCCACAAGGCAGCGTGCCACACCCTGCCAAAAGCTTTCTTGAAATAAATGATTACATGGTAAAGGTCTTGCTGGTGCTGCAGGTACTTTTCGCAGATTATCCTTAAATTAAAGATCTGCTCGGTGGTGCTTCTCCCTGCTCCAGAACCTGCTTGTTCTTCAGCGACGATGGTTTCCACTGCAAATTTCAGCCTGTTCAGTATAATCTTCAGCATGACCTTGCTTGGGTGGCTAATTAAACTGATGGTATGATAGTTGTTGCATAACTGAAGATTTCCTTTTTTTGGTATGGTGAGATTCAACGACTGTGTCCAGAGGTTTCCATTGCTCCAGATATCGTTGCAGATGGTTGTGAGGGTTGTGATAATTGCCTCTCCTCCTGCCTGAACCAGTTCTGAAGGTATGTTGTCAATACCTGTTGACTTTCCTTGTTTCAGAGCTTTGACTGCTACTTCAACTTCCTCATGTAATCTGGGGAGTGAGTCTTCCTCTGGTTCTGCCAGTGGGCAACTTAATACTGCTTGGTCTCCCTTGATCTGGTAGTTACATAACTCGGAGCAATATTCTATCCATCTGTCCAGTATATCCTTTTCTTCTGTTAGACATTTTCCAGAGTTGCTTTGGATGCTTGTTGGTCTTCCTTGTTTCTCTGTAGTGAGGTCTTTTACCACTTGGTATGCCTTCTTGGTGCTATTCCTTTGAAGATTATCTTCAATTTCAGTGCATTGTTGTTCAATCCGGGTCTCTTTTGCTTTTTTTTCATCTCCTTCTTGACTTTGTTGTTTGCTTCTCTGTACTTCTGGGCTCCTTCTGGGTTATCTTTCCCTTTTTTCAGTTCCCATCTTTTGTCATACATTTCCAAGACGTTAGCGGTAATTCATGGCTTTTTGGGGCATTGGTGTTTCCTCAAGATCTCACTGGCTGTTTCAACTACTGCTGCGTTGAACGACTCGACCGCTGGTTTAAGGTCGAAGTTGTCATTATCCAGTATTGTTAGAGCTACAGATTTCCCTCCAATCATTGCCTGAATTCATTGTGAGAAAACTAGAGTTATATTATAGTTATTATTTAATTTTTTTTTATTAAACTCCTTTGTTTGGTATCTATAAAACAACATTTGTTTTTTCATTTTCATTTGCATTTTTTTTTATGTAGGACGATACAGAAATAGGTGGTAGGCTACAAGGTAGTCTTGTAAATATAGCACAGTTCTGAGTATAAAAATTACAAAAAGCGAAAATCAATTTAGCATCAAGTAGATTCTATAACTGAATTCTCAGTTTGTCAAATTGACACTTTTTTTTCTCTGTATCGTAGGGTATCAATTATCTGTAAATGAAACAAAGCAGAACGGTAGGTTTAATTTGAAAAAGTGTTTATGCAGACCCCCATAGGGGTCTACCTAGCCGTAGTGTCTAGGTAGACCCCCAAATGGACCCTTCCACCCACCCCCACTCCCCTCCCCACCCCACCCCCATTTTTGACGTTTGTACTTTGCAAGCCCGAATCTTAGTCATAAAAAGAGACGCCTGCAAAATGATTGCAATTAGATCTACATATGTTATTGACAAATCATCACATTTTTTTTATGTTAGATCTATATTTTGAATGCATCTGACAGCTCTGTCCCATATGCCACTGGTTCAGCAAGCAGAAGCAGTTTGCCTTAGATCTTGATCTAGAAATGTAGATCTAGATCTAGATCTATATCAGCAGAAATTTAAGAAGCACCTATTAGGCCTACAGCTTCAGCCCCATAATTTGTCTTTCTCTCAATAATATAAGCAAATTTGTGAGTGTTGATGTGTACATGGACACTGTAGATCTATTTTGTTTCCCAATGTTAACGTCACCATTGATGAAGCACGAAGCACTTCGCGAAATTTGATTAGATCTAGATCTAAGACAACGTGATTGTGTAAACATCACAACCTGACAATAAATCCTGAAAATTTTTTGATACACATTTAACAATATGAATGATAATTGTAGATCTAAGGAATTACAATAATTACGTGTAAATAAAATGTCGAACAATGCTCGATTGTACTAACTATAGTCAGCCATCGATACAAGGCTCCAATCGATAAGAAGGAAGGGACATTCCAAATTTACAAAAAAACAACAAAAAAAAAAAGGGTTAGATCTAATATTTGTTTTATTGATACTTTGCCGGTTTCACATATTTTGCATATTTAATAGCATTGTCTCGCATTTTTGGCTGATTTTGTGTAAAAAAATAAATAAATAAATTAAATACACAGTTGTGTGCTGGTTGGCATATCTAGCCTGTACTCATAATCCAGTGGTTTATAAAGACCAAATGGGGGTCTATCTAGCCTTCGTGTCTAGGTGAACCCCCATGGGGGTCTACCTAGCCTCTTCCTTAATTTAACCTAATTGCCATGGACTGTGGGAAGCTGCTGGCCTATTTTTGAATGAATTGTGAGTGCGTGCACTTGGCGCAACAACCGAACCTGATTGAAGCTAAAAATGAGGGGTCGAAACTTCACAATTATGTTTCCACTCCCTATACATTAACAAGGCAGTCCCTTGCTTCATTCTTATAATCACTAAATTGTAGCAGTTGAGTTCTGCTTATCGGTTTGCAAAGCTTTCTATTTTTGCATACTCGAATAACTAACACTTATTATTCAATGTATGTTCTAATGCTAAAGAAAACAATTTTAGTTCTAGAATTTGGTTCTATTCAAAGACTTGTCATATAATTTTTTGCTGATGTTTTTTTTTTACCAATGGTCAAGAGCTCTACTGAGTTCTGCGATATTTGGGAAATTAATATAAAATAGCATATAAAATGAATGGATTGACTGTTCTGCAATACTGTATGTTCGTCTGAAATCTACCGTTGCATTGTATTGTACATACTGCACTCACCTGGAAAACTCTCATACATTCTGGATGTACTTCTCGTACACAATACACGAGTCTGCTGCCTCTACTAAAGCTGTTGCTGTTGTTGTTATTGTAGTTTACATCCACACACTCCTGGGTGTTTGCATCGAGCCTCAAGTCAGCATCATACTGAAACGAAAAATAACAAATTGGATTAAAGGAAAAAGCACATACTGCATTTGTAATACATATGCTATATCATATAATTTGTTTGTCATGAATCATCCACCTGTCCGCCTGTGTATTCGTTTACATGTTTTCCCACCAGTGCATTCATCCATTCATCCATCCATTCATCCATCCATCCAACCATCCATCCATCCATTCATCCATCCATCTATCCATTAGTCAGTCCATTCATCGGTTTCTGTTTGTGTCCCCCCCTCCCCTGTCCCTTACTATTTTTGCTTTCATCAACAGTGAGTTCTCTGAAGAGGACGGCCACTGTTAGCGCAAAAGGAACTGAAACTTATACATTCTACTCAGTTTTCTCTTAAAAGAATTGGACTACAAGTAATTCATACTCATCTAAAGAAAAAAAAAACAACACCTTATATTTTTAAGTAGACCAACAAATAACATATTAGAGCAAACACTTACCACGATAATGCTCTGCTGTAGAACGGTGAGAAAATGTTTTGGCTCCTTGCCATCCAGTACTCGCATCTGTCACAAAAATTCTCTTATCACCAACTTCATTATAATTACATATAGAATAGGCCTCACTCCAACTTATAATATTACATAACAAATTTCTATAGAGACAACATATTATTTTGCACATTATGCATTATTATTATTATTATTATTATACTTGTGACATCTTTTAGAACTGGCCATTGTTCAGATACCTCTCTCTTACACCCAGCTTCAACACTGGCAATGTGTAGATGTTGTCATTATTATTAATGTTATTTTGCATTGTTATCGTTGTTCTTCTTTTTCTTTCTCTTCTTCATCTTATTGTTATGATAAGATTCTTAACAACTGTTTATTTATTTATAGATCTAGATTAACCTCATTTCAACCAGATTTAGTTCCATTCCTACAGTTATATATAACACAATCTACTACTTCATCTGGCCAATGATATTCGATTACAAGAATTAGTATTCAAATTCAGGCCTAAATCTTTTTTTCTAAAAACAGAAGCCAGCATTTATATGGTGAACTGCAAGAATATATACTTACTACAGCTGCCCTGTGCTCCAGCGTTCTATCCATTGACATAGCTAACTCTTCAGCTTTTTGTTGTTCCTCTGTATTGGTTTTCTTACCCTGGATACAAATTAAATGAGAGACAAGCATAAAATTGTTTTTATTATGACATCATATCTATCAGTCTGTCTGCCTAGGTCAATCAATCAGTCAGGTGCTCGGTCAGCCAGTGAGTTAGTCAGTCAATAAGCCAGTCGGTGGATTGGTTGATCGATCAATCAGACAGCCAAACAATCAGTCAATCAATCAGTGATGTTCACATACCACCCAGTAATAGATGACTTGTTTATCCCCATCCACAGTCTGTTCTCGGTACAAAACAACGTAACAGCACCAGTTGTAAAACACACCATGTTGCTGGACAGTCAGGGACGAGAGTGAATCCCTCTGTACTTGCCACACCTAAACAAATGCACAAAGAGACATGTTGGAATGGTTTGCATGGACAACATAGAGTGATAAATTCACATGACAGGGTGAAACAAATATGCAGTGTCTTTACACGATTGTTTCAACTTTTTGCTTTCATTTCAATTTTTTACTCATTAAACTGCAACAATAAACATGATATGAAACTGTTGTTTCATTTTAAGGAAAAAAAGATTGGGTTTGGGATTGCTAAATTATTCATCGAACTTAGAACCATGCACTCTTCAATGAAAGAGACTTGGATGGATGGCTGGCTGGATAGATGGATGGATGAATGGACGGATGGATGGATAGATGGATAGATGGATGGATGGATGGATGTTTGAATGAATGAATGAATATATCACTACAGCATTGGTGCCGTATAAATTCATAATACAAATATAGTGAGCCCCAACCTCAGTGGTTCCATTTCCGGTCAAGAACTGATCATCTGACCACACTTCTGCTAGCTTGGCCACTGTTCGTCTGTCTGATCTGGAGAAAAGAGCTCGACCTGTGTTTGAGGGAAAGAATAAGCCTACATGAAGCAGAACCTATATTTCTGAACAATATGACCAGAGTACATATACAAATGGTCATACTGAACTGTAAGTATTTATTGCAAACAGCAGTATACAAAAATAGACCACTAAAAGGCAGTAAGCAAAATTTATATTTCAAGATGTAATTCATTTTTTTGCACACAGGAGAATGTTGCAGAAACTAATAAAATACATTAGGATAAATAATTTGGTTGATGTGACTCTTTACACCTAGCTCTGATAATAATGGAAAAATAAGTATAGTTTATTGTAGAAACTAGATAATTTCTGTTGAAGGTACATTTAGCTGCTTTTGATACTGCAAACACTGGGAAAAAAAGGGGGAATACATTTGTTTTTTTCTGATATTCATTTAGCTTGTGACATCAATAATTCTACCAAAGAGCAGATTATATGTGGAACATTTTGCTCATTTTCAATGACGTTAACCTTTGCAGCCAAAATGTCGATGATATCCCCGCAACCGCTCTCTGTTGGAGACAAGTTGGGGTCCTTTCTAATAGGCCACAGTTTAAATAAACTAATCTTCAATATTAGCCATGTATCCCAAACCCTATCCCATCTAATAAACATGGAAACGCAGCTTTCTACAAACCTATATTAGAAACATTGTAACTTCTGATGAGTTGCCTCTCTTTGACAGCTCTATCCCGCCAATCGGCAAACACAACCTTGAAGCCCATTGGCTCATCACCTTCTGTCACACGACATAGTGCAGTGGCGGTTGGGTACTTTTGGTGTTGCGTAAAGTTCTGGATAGATATTGTTATCATTATGTAAGTTAACCATGTTTGTCATTGTCAAGTCAACAATGAAAAACTGTATCTTCAGAGTATTTACTATTTAGGCTGTTTATTGACTGGATTGAAAACGTTTACTTTATCGAAGTTCTGAACAGAAAAAAAAATAAAATAAAAAACAAACAAACAAACAAAAAAGAAAAAATGATTACACAAATTATGTTAGATTTGTTTTATCTGCAACACCAGACTTTCTGCAAATGCGGACGTTCTTGTATGGTCATCTCAAGTCACATCCGGCAGGAAAACAATGACAATAATTTAATTCCAGAGGAGATAAGAAGTTAATATAATCTGGGCCAACAACAAATAATAATTCCTGATGACAGCGCTATAAAAACAGTTTTATACCATTAGTCATGAGGATGTTATTTTTTTTTCTTGCACATTTACCACCTTATTCAAACACCCTCATGGTCTCATTTGAGAATGATGGAACTTTTTATGTGTGGTTTGTGTGTACTTGTAAGAGGATGGTATACAAGTGAATGTAAGGTCAATAATTATTAAAATTTTGATTAATTTTTACGACTCTACTTACATAATTTTGGACACAGCTCGTTTACACTAAGCAAAGAAAAAAAAAAATGAAAATAACTACTTTTTGTGGAAAATAAAGCTATCTCATTTTATTTTATCTTATCGTATCTTATCTTAATTTATCTTTGAGTGTTGAGGCAGAGAATAAGACAAACCAAGTAGTCTTCGCATAACAATAATGCCTATAGCGGGTGTGGAATCCACAAGGATGTGCCATTTAGTGCATTAAAGTTCAATATTAATGACTGACGAATAAAATAAGAACCTGTTTCTGGCAACTTTGAAATTTATAATATATAACAATGATGTATGAGTTAAACTCTTGTCCACTACTCTGGGCCATGTCAGCACAGATGCTCAAACACACGACTTCTTTAATAAGTCATGTACAGAGTGCCGAAACAGGTTTTGTCCTTCGTTGTATAATTATTTTTTCATCTGCCATATATAAGCAAAGAGTCCCTTTGATTCACACAGCAAAATTGTATCTGCCCACCTGGCCTCCTCTCTCTCCTGTGACATACACAATTTGAAATTTCGTCTCTTATACATTTTATAACATTATGTGCCCTGCGACTGTTGGCATTCAAGGGAAACATTTAGCGGAGCAAAGAAGAAACAGGAACAACTTACTTGAGCATTTTGAAGAGCACCATACAAAATATCATCATCTACACCACTCCCCACCCATACATGCACAGGGTGGGAGGGTCCCATGTCCAGCAGGAATGAGTCCTGAAAGACCAAAATACTCCAATAATCGCCACTGTCTCCGGAGCAAAAAAGATTACATAGGTAATTCAGAGGCTCTCAATGTCAATGAATACCATGATAGTGATGGTGGTCTGCAAACATAGTACATGTAATTAAAATAGATGAGGAGTCCATGTAAAGTAGAGAAATAGTCATACATTTAGAAATTCTAATGTTTGAGACTAACAATTGGAAGAAAGGATCAAGACCAACAGTATTGTGTGTTTTATATGTGGATATCATATCCAATTTTGCTTTATACTGCAGAAAATCAAAGGGTTTTGTGCATTCCAACAGTTTGTAACAACTGGTTTTTCTAGAAAATCATTATTTAGACTGACACATTACCATATTGTGCTTGATTTAGGTCTAGAGTACCATAAGAATCAGATTAAGTTTAGTAGGAATCATCAGCAGGTGATTATGTGAAGTCCAGCAAATTAATGATAGCTATAGTCTGCATTGCTTGGATTTGATGCCTCTGAGTTCATGGATAATGAATAAGGATGGAGTTCATTGTAAAATGATATATATGCTTTTGCTGTCAGTTATACCTCTGCTACCTTACGTTGCGTCAAATAATGAAAGAGTTTGATCTCAGAGTGGCAAACACTTAAATTTATTTATAAGGTTTGGTAATGATAACACAAGCAATTGCAAAAATAGTAAGCTAAGTAGTTTTCTACCTGCACTGTAAGGAATCGTTGCTGTAGAGGTCGTGAGGCTACCAAAGGCATATCATACATAACTCGTGGCCCGTTGAGGCTGCATAAGAAAGGACAATATTGTAATTCATTATGTTGAAAGTATCATATTGAAATGTATGTGTCACTCAGCACATAACTGAACAACTTTTGTCTTAATTCACAGCTCATCTCAATAACACAAATAGGTCGTGTATGTAGTTATAAATTTCCATAGGTTCTGCTGAATCTACTTGAATCTGCATGATATAAATGAATAATCAATTCATGCTGAATTTTTGTCACACTGACATAGATTTAAGAACCTTTACTGTGTACTCAGATATAATGGTATTTGATAAATCGGGTTCACAGTGTCATGGGTCAAAGCCTTTATTAGAGGCATATAGAATGATGGGAAAGATTGATGTCAAAGAAATAAAACAAACATAAAGAAAAAACAAAAATACACACACGTAAAAAACTACAACAAACAAACAAACAAAAACTGACCAAGTAAAAAATAATGTGACAGACGAGCTGAAAGTTAGAGGGATTGAAAGATAATGGGACAGATAAAATATCCCCCAGACTGACTGATAGACATTCAGACAGGCAGACAGACACCATAGTAGGCAGACAGTCAAAATGAACAGAGATGAGTAAATAGAATTACTACATATGTAATCGCTTACCGGTACAAATGAAGTCGATTATCTAACTCGGTGGACTCGTCAATGCTTTGAACGTCATACCGTCTTTCCTTGTCCAGTTTTCGTAGGAATGCGTCGCACAGTCGTTTGTCCTCTTCATCTGATACAGAATCACAGCATTAAATTTGTGGTAAATTTTATCATCATCTTTTGTTGCCCTGATATCACAAACATTAGCAAAAAATGCGGATCTTCTGTTTAAATTAATCCTTACCCATAAACAGTGATATTAATATGATACAAATGATGATATAAAATAAAACATGTTTAAAGAATGTAGTAAGTACACATAGTGAAGATAATTGTATTCTGTCCAAAGGATTTCCCAGTCCAAGAAACAAACGTTAAATTCATGTCTCAATGGCATTAGCTGAAATTGTAATGATCTTTTCCTCTTTGGCAAAGATTGGGAAGGTTCGACATAGGTGGCAAATGAATTGACATGCCTTGCACTATTTTTGCTCCATTCAGCAAAATCTTTGGTCACAATGGACGTTACGTATGTCAAGAAATAATATTTACCTACGACAACGATGTGTCCTTTGCCATTCCTCTGCCAAGTCCTCATCTTTCTAGCCAGACTGATGGCCTGGTAGTAAAATAAGAATAATTCTTTTAAAAACGGATACTCATCAATCCATGGGATAAGACAAAGACTTACATACTCTGTTAGTTTTCCAAATAAATATTGAATCAATGATTGTAAATTTCATTTAATCACTTTAGTTCTATCTTAAATTTCAAATGAAGTGGCTAGCCAGACTTAAGTCTTGCTAGCTCTCGGATCTACTCGGACTTAATGTCTTCTCCCTCAGCTTGTAATCAATTTGTAATCTTATTCAGCGTGAATGTTGTTTAGCCTTTAGGGCTAAAATCCCCAATTTTGTTTTGGGCATTGATTTTTATAACAATTTCCGAGAAAAAATTTGATGTCTACTTTTTAAAATCGACAATAACCCAATATTGATGCAATTTTGACTTAAATTTGGGTCACTGGTGAGAGCAAGTGAGAAATAAAAAACAGAAAACAAGATTATAGACAAGACGTGTCGTTTTGGACTATAGTATTAAAATGTTAATTTTTACCTGGAGCTCACAGTCGTCCGTGGCCAAATGGACAAGTGACGAAACTGATATTCCTACCAGTCTGGAATCGAGTCTCGGCCATTCCATAATTTTTCTTTTTTAAAAAATTATTATTCATAAAAAATTAATGTCTTCCATTTGATATATTTTTCGTGTTTTTATGTAAATTTTAAGGAGTTAAGTAAAGGAGATGCTTTTGTTAGATACATCTTGCGTATGTCATGAGCTGAGAGTGAAGGGTTCTCCAACTCCAATATGTCCACATCTATATAATTTCTTTTCTGTTCCTTGTACCATGACTGTGTGTGCTGTGTCTTTTTGACAGAAAGTGTATTTTTCTGTCTTTTTTTTTCTCTTTGAGGATGTAGTTGAAAGAGATGAGGGATGGAGATATACTAGATCTAGATCTCATTCAATTTACAAATAAAAAAGACCATCGAGGTTGATAATAAACCTAGACACCATTTACTGATTAGCATATTTTTAGCTAAACATGTTTCAAGCTGCATGCACATGCCTCCCAAAGGAACACGACGTGGACTATAAACTTCACGGCTACATGACAAATTCAGACAATGACACGGACTGAATAAGTCCGGCTAGACTTCGAGACTCCACGGACTTCAGTCCGGCTAGGCGTGGCAAATTTCAAATAGATTCTATGGTCATCCTAAAGATATTTAATCGACGAAGGAAAATAAGAAAGGCAATAGTCATTTGGAAGCTATGGTGAGAGAGAGAGAGAGAGAGAGAGAGAGAGAGTGAGTGAATGAGTGAGTGAGAGAGAGAGAAAGAGAGAGAAAGAGAGAGAGAGAGAGGTCATTCGTGAGATCATTCAAAATTTCAGAAATTAAACCTGCCCTCAATGACAGTGATATGTAAGCATCATTGTTGCTTTTGATTGTTGTGAACAAAAGGAAATCAATGTGAATGTCGTAACTATGATACCAATGCAAATACTGATATTGCTTTCCTGATATACAGGAGACATAAAAAGATTAAGTGATATGGACGAAAGAGAGGAGAGAAAAAAAGGGGTGAGAGAGAAAGAGCAAAGAATATGAGACGAGAGAGAGAATGAGTGAGAGACGTATAGAGAAACCGAATGAGTAAGAAAGCCAGGAGTGAGTAAAGGAGAGAGACACTAGAAAGTTGATAGAAAGAATATGAGAAAGAAAGAGAGAAATAGGGATATAGAGGGGCCAAGCATACGGAATTGAACTGGGGGGGGGGGGGAAGGGAGGAGGGGGAGGTCAAAGATGCAGTATAAGTGGAGAGGAAAGGGAAAGGGATTGTCGACAGTCACACATACCTTCATCCTGAGAACAAAGTCGGATTGCTGTCCCACCCACAGGTACATTCTCGGGTAACCGTCCAAAATTAGCACAGAATTAGTGTGAGCAGCAGCGGACGAACAATCCACCTGTCATGGCATATTCTTTTAGATTATGTACATCAGACAAATATCAGTCTACAAAGGGAACTTTATCTGCCAATCTCACACAATTTGGGCAATTTTTTTCATAAAGTTAGTAGTGACATTACATTGTCCAACATGTTTCAGTTTACCGCAAAGTTAAACAATTTCGTTAGTTGAACTAATTCTAGTGTGCCAAAATTTTTATTTCAGATCCATTCTCATGAATGGTTTGTTTACTTTTTTCCAACACTTGATGATTTTAACTGTTTGACTCTCCAGGTTTAAAAAAAAAAAAAAAGATAACATGAGATAGCAAAAGTTTGCTTAGAGAGACCAAAAAGTACCATACCCACTTTTATGAACAGATCAAAGCCATACATCTATAGGTCCTTATTGCTTATCTGTATTAATAAGATGGAGATAGATAAGATAGGATAAAATTTCTCTTGTCCTTTAAAGGAAATTTCATTCATTGTCGATGAGACACAGTAGAGGCCTACATGCGTCTTTCAACCTCCTGTGGACGTTATCTCGATGACACAGTAGAGGCCTACATGCAAGGCACATTCACACTCACAATGAAATAAATAAATGTATTACGGAAGATATCAGAACAAGGCACACCCAAGAGCTCTAAACTGATAAACGTACCAGTGATAGGAATTATGGATTAATTTTGTAATGCATTCATTCTCGGTTATATTAATTTCTTGATAATCATGACATTTATCATGAAATCAAAATTAAGGTAACACTCACACAAGTAGCCACAGGATATCTGCGGCCAGTGACCACATACAGACGTTTGTTGTACTTAGTGGCCTTGGTCAGCGGTTGCTTGTGACGTCCTTCTACAACACTGTAGACATATGGGAGCGGGGTGAGGGAGGGGAGGGGGAAGGGGGGGGGGGGGAATATTGGGAGAAGTAAGACATAAACAGATATATGGTACCTGTTTAATATCGTGAGTATAGGAATGCATATTAAGACCATGTTCAACAATATAGTAATAATTTATTAGTGGAATAATAGGATACACAAATTGCATGTAGCCTATGTCTCAACGAAACATTTAAGTTTCGCATTCCCGATGTGAAACAGCTGACCTTTACATTTAAGATTCTTATAATAATAATAATTATAATATACGCAGAATCTAAATGATTTGCATTTGCTGGAGAGCAAAGTGATTGTCATCTGTTCACAACTAAGCTTACATAGAATGGAAGGGGTGCTGATGTAAGATGCTTATAAAAAAAATTCATGGTACCAGTAGTTTCCTCATATCAATACTATTTATTTAAGCACATTGGTGGTTAATCCGAAGAAAGTGTTGGGCAGATTTACATCAATTTGGCCCCCTTAAAAAAACAACAACACTTTTAACTTACACAATTCCATCCACAAAGTGGCTCAAAAAAGTCAGCGTTTCATGTCCCTCATGCTGAAAGGAAATAAAATACAAAGTTGCTCACGTTGAAACAAGTAAGATAGATGAAGTGATGAAATTGTTTTATGACTCTCATTCGCAAAAGAATAACCACGAGGTAGATCTAGTTGGAATCGGATTGTAAACAGAAGCCCAAAAATATCGGGTCTTTTTTTTATAGGTGGTTAAAAATTACTATGCCTCTTGCAGTCTTTGTCATTGTTGTTAGACCTACAAGCTGCACCATAGCGATCACTGTTGTAAAGATTGTTCAAAGTGAGAATGTTCCACGTTCAAAGTTAGAATGTTCCACAAACGTAAATAAAGAGATCGAATGCCTCTGTCACTTTGGAGAACCCACAATGTTAAACAAGCAAAACGTTCACAACCAGCACGTGAACATTGTGAGGTCAGGTCAAGTCCATCACAATGGCGCCTTCAAGCTTTTCAGTTTCCATGTTAGGCCTATCAATACCAGATCCTTTACGTCATGATTGGGGTCTTAGCCAAGCGTTTGACAACGAAATATTAAATACAACTGGAACTTTGATTTTTTTTTTCGCTGAATGCCAAAGGAAGAGCCATCACTAAATGTCTGGAATAATAAAATCAAAATCTTATAATTTTAGTCCCGAAGGAGTTCAACACAAAGCGTACTACAAAGTCGTATCTGAAATATTATTTTGTAGCGAAAGAGTTTTTCTGATGATACAATATATATATATTTTATATATTTAAAAGCAAAGACAAAGTCATGGATTGAGTCCTGAAATAACCATTCCAGATGACAATTCCAGTAAGGATTCTTATTCTTGTTCTTATTTTCTCGATTACCTCTATAGACATGAAGGAAGCTCCATCCAAAGTTTTGTCAATTTCCTCGGCTTGTCTTTTTGCACGTTCGCGCTCTGACTGGAAAGAGAAAAGAAAAGTAGAGGTTATGCAAACCTTACTTTTCAATAAAATGATACAAAATGGGCAACCCTAACTAAAGGAATAATTAAGTGAGAGGTCGAAATAAGGTATACAAAAGTGAGGAATTTACACAGATTGATAACTGTTTCTCTTATTAGAATGATCATTAAGGGAGGGGATGGGGGTGGGGGGGGGGGGGCTCGTCCTGAAATATGGATTTTGCTGAAAAAACTGCGATTTTGCGCTTCTATTTTCTTCTAAAAGCACTGCCTTTTCTGCGTATGAAGATGGTGTCAAAAAGTCGACAACTCCAATCT
>JBCEWB010828714.1:4907-16185 GCA_039654565.1 Peronia peronii
CTCGTAAACAATGGACATGCAAATGTGAGTGAAGCTCTTATTCCCCCCCCCCCCCCCCACACACACACACACATCCCTTTTTTTCTTTTTCTTTTTGGTAGCCCAACAAGCATTTGATCTTGTGTTTTATTTTTATATTCTCAGTGAAACAACAATGACATGTATTTAATTTACAGACCATAGAAAACACACTCACACATATATATATACATATACATATACTGCTATTGTTATCTTGTAAAGAATGTTTTCATTGTTTTGGACCGAAAGTGAGTGGGATTAGAAAATGTTTATGTTTGCAATTTTTGTCTGTCATTACATTTCATTTATGCTCTGTTCATTGCAAACCGCGACCTTTAACTTTAAAAATAGAATTTTCCGCTCGATCAGACTGCATTCCCGAGCGGATTTAGGTTCCCTTTGTTTTAAAACTGCCTATAAACATGTACAGTTAGGAACAGAAACAGGCAACAGCGACAGAAAAAAAAAGGAGGGGGGGGGGGGTTGCAATCTGGAATGTCAACACAACCTCACAAAAGTAAGACATGACAAAGATAAAATGCAGTCAAGACAACCAGAGCGTGATACATTATATGGCCATGTGCTCTTGATTCATGACACCAACTGTTAAAAGAAAATGAAATACCAGTTATGTACATGTGTAAATTGTGGATTTGTGAATCTTTCAGCATGAAAACTACAGGAAGATTAAGAAGCAGCTCTAAATATAAATCTATGTATGATGTATACACATATATAATTATGTCAATATGGGAAATGACATAAAAATCAAATAACATACCCGATAAAAACTATGTAAAACATGTTACTGTTAAGCGATCATGTAAAGAAATTTGAATAAAAACGGTGCACGTATAAATAAAATAGCATAAAAAGCAAAGGAAAATTAGACAAAACCCTTACATTTACAGTGCATTTCCGAAAGATATGGAGGAAAACAACAACAACAACAACATTCATATGCTAACACAAGATTAAGACAAAAGGAAGACTCGCTGGATTGAAATGCCAAAATACACATGATATGTATACCGATACTGCATGGATACCTGATACTCTCACTATAGGGAAATATGGTTTAAAGTTAAAGGGAATTCCCAGACTGGAGTGACACGCCTTAATTCAATAATACTATGAGACATTTTTTTGGAAAACTAATGATATTAACATGTGTGGGTTTGTTTTTTTTTCTCTTCTCCTGCCTCTTCAGTACAAATATCATGATACCACCTGACACAAACAGTATACTTGACAAAGCAGTGTATCCAGAGTTATCTGATTTCTCCTTTCTAATTCTAGCTCAGCTTTACATCAGAAATAACAAATGTTTTCGTTTATAAAGACATTTGTTGCTCGCTTTACTTTACGTTTCCTTGTTACGTCCTCCTACGCCTTTCAGCCATCTGCCGACGGCTATCTCGGGGTCGAAGCCACTTATTAGTATTCATACATAATATAACTGTGCCTCCATCCCAAACAAAAGGCTTACTATGACATAAACACACAGCAGTGTCATCTGCACTGCGAAAGGGCAATGGCGTGATGCCAGCTTGTTTTCTCCTACGGTAATCTTAGACCTGGCACCTGATGGTCCTGTAGCAGTGAACATTTTGTTGTCTATGCTGGTAACTAGCAGATCTGCCACAGTTTTATGGTTGCTAATCATGGCCTTTCAGCTTGGGGAAAACACTATGAATACATCTGGAGGAAGCCAGACTGTGCATTTTTTTTTTCATGAAATATTGGACATGCTTCCTTTAATAACAAAGAGGTAAAGTCCATTAATTTGCACAAGGCCATGATTATGTAAGTGAAAGATTGCAGAAGCAATGCTCTTGCTTGAAGACAATTCCCAAATTCAAACAAAATTATTTGTGTCTTTCAGAAAATCAACTATTGTCAATCATTCACAGGGTGCCTATTGCCATTTACAATCTCACCATTGTTTACTATAATAATAATATAAAAAGTCACTTGATTTTTCGTCAATTTTTTCTTTTGGCGTAAAAAAATTCCGGCGGCTCTGCTGTATCTTTCATTTTTAAGAGAAGGTAGTTTGAACCTTGCTTCCTTTTCCTGTCCATCTTCAGGCTTTGTACTTGCTTTTCCAGTGCAGCATAAACATGCCAATGACAAAGAAGGTGGCGGCCCCAGGGCAAAACAGTCCGTATAGCACTTGCTCCGCTGCTGCATTAGTCAGACATGATAACACGTGTGTTTTCACCGTCTTCTCTTATGGATTCAGCCAAAGTGTGCAGGACCTGGAAGTGAAATATATGAAAAGGGTATTTCGAGTTCTTACAGAGATATAAACACAATCATATACAAGATTCGAAAGGTCCTGGAAAAGTATTTTCAAAGACCAAACATAACCAAACATTTGTAATTTGAACGCTTATAATTTGAAATTATAGATTTCCCAAACAACGCTCTTGGTCCTGAAAATATTTCTTCTAAATGTGAGACTGACAGAAAGTTGTGATCCTTTGTCCGTTGTTTACGTCATCACATTCAACCCTTTTTGAAACTGGTATTTGCGTGTGGTTTTTTTTTTTTGTTTTTTGTTTTTTTTTTGTTTTTTTTCTTTGTTTTTTTTTGTTTTGTTTTTGTTTTTTTGTTTTTTTCACCTACAGGAGAGTTTAACGTTTATTTTTTTTTGTATCTTGTAAAAATATTTGTATCTTGTATTAGAATTATATGTTATCCTAGCTCCCAGCACACACAGTGGTACTCTAGTCATCATCACTAATGGAACTCGTATGCTTTGATATAATCTCTCTACAGGCCTGACACAAGTAGCGAATCAAGCATAGCATGTTGGAAAGAAGCTGTCGTTCTTTATCATTCTTGGTTTTTTTTTTAAAACCTATTAGTACAGAAATAACGATCGAAAGGCAAATGAAGCATGTGTTAATCTTAATATCAATATTGCTATTTAATAGCTTGCGACACCCAAAGACAATCATCACAGGGAGAAAAATAGGAATTTGTCAGTGTATATATGGCGAAGAGCTGGGTAATGCAGGTAACAGTGATTCTATAAAATCCCCTTCCCTCCCCTCTCCCCCCCCCCCCTCCCCCCCACTTCCCCTTTCTTTCATTGCAGCAATTTACAGATAATTCGAATTACAGATTTGTCACTCGTATGTTCGATTCCCCTCTAGTCTGAATTGTCCCTGCTCAGCTGTATAAACGTTCCGAAATCATTTTGACACCAATCCTAAGAACATGACATTAAGTCCAGCGATTTGTTGTTCAAACAATTTTAATAAAGACAAAGGCAGATGCAGTACACCTAAAAATAAGTACACGAAATTCCTTTAGATTTTACTTATTTAGGTGCAAAGTGTTTATTATTATCATTATTATTATTATTATTATTATTTAATTTCTATTTTTTAGGGGGGGGGCATTCCAACGTTCCACATTATAACTACTGTTTACTTTCCAAAATCTATTTTAGAAAAAAAAAAATGCATTATATGGTGTCGTGTGTCGTGTGCTACACTTCCTATGCAATTTAACATGAATATACTTTACCACAGAATGTAAACCACAAAGACATAACGATTTTTTTTTAAATGTTCAAATACACCCTGCAAATTAATAACCGAACCCACATTATTATTTATACACAGAAACATTACTAAACTCTGTCCAAAAAAGGGAGACGACCAGTAATGAAAAATGAAATTAAGATTTCAACACAGTCGATTGAGCCTAAATAAGCAAAGCCCCTACGTGTTTTTGTCTACATGTAGCATTTCTACATGTTGGGGGAGTGCGGGAAAAAATAGAGGAGATTATGCTAATGTCTCTAAAAGACAAAATGCCAATTAAAGACCACAATTTCTAAGTTAATGTCACTGATAATTAGTTTTACAGCGTAAAGTAAAACTTAAGTCTTCTACAAGTAAAAGGGAGAGAAGAATAATCAACATTATTTCGACTAATACAAGAACACAATAGCAGAGAACTTTTCACATGCAGCTTCTTAAAGAACAAAAGTATTTCCTTATAATTTAGTAGAATATAATAAATATAGGGCATTTCTTAACCGAGTAACTCAAGGGCAAGGTGCTTTACACCACATAATCAAAAATGAATATAGGCCTATACACGCTCATTATCATCCTCCCACGCACGCACACCTCCACCCATTCACTCCGAACAAACACTGTCCACAACATAGACTGTAACTCTGGCAATGCCAACACCACGACACGGCGTTTCAAAAAGATAAAAAGCACGTTGGAACAGATGGTAGAGTTAGGTGTTAAGGATTCTCTGAAATCTTTTGTTGGTGCCTTATTCCCAAATGCGTGGGCTAATGTACGCAAAAGAGCTCTGGCCACTGAACTTATAGTTCGTTGAAGTTATAAGACAGATATTTTCTATCTTCACAAGATGACCTGAATAGGCGAAATAGTCTGTGAGAACTTATGCTTTCTCACAGCAGTAGTTTTCAGTAAAAATAGACACAAAACAGAAAGATGTAAACAAGCAGTGAAAATATATTATTTTTTTTAATTAAGGGGGAGGAGGGGGGGGGGTCCTAAAATATGGATTTTGCTAAACCAAATGCGATTTTGCGCTTTTCTTTTAAAAGCCCTGCCTTTTCTGCCTATAAAAATGGTATCAAAAGGTCGATAAGTCCATTCTAACGTATTTGACCCAAGGTCATTCAACGGTAGACCTAGTCTACTGTCAACCAGGATTTGGCTCCATCTGGCTGCTACATGCAGTCGTTGATCATCACTATTTGATGATAAATATAGGCAAAGAATGCATAAAACACTTGATTATGACCTTGTCTAGCAATATAATGAACCCCAGTGCCAGGAATGGACATTGGATGACCACTATGAGGCGAAAAAAACTGCTGATCGTGCAGATAATACGTATAAGCGTTCTAAAATGAATTTCCACGTCCTATAAATAGTGAAATTTTGCTATCTTTTTGCTACTTCAGAGCTCAGTTGTGGACTATATGTCATAGTAAAGGTTAAAACACTCTCGGTTTGGACAAAAAAAGATATGGGGGGCACATAGAGAAGAATCAGAAAGTGACTCTATGGGAGCCTTTATAAATGATGGGAGGTAGGGAGCAAAATTCGAGAAAAGATACGCCCAGAAAGCCAAAAAACGGCAACAAGAGACAGAAAAGTCATTTAGAGAGGGCTAGTATTTAAAAAAAAAAAAGGCTGTTCCGAGGCTGTACCCCCCACCCCCTAAGCCGATGATTCTTTTATTTATATATATATATATATTATTATTATTATTATTGTTATTATTATTATTATTATTATTATTATTATTATTATTATTATTATTATTATTATTATTATTATTGATTTCATTACATTTTCATAAATATCGAATGTGAGAAAAAAAAAAAAGAAGTAAAAACTGTGTGCAATCTCTTGAACAAAGAAATGAAGAAAAGCATATTTATGTACACAGATCTAGATCTTGAACAAAGGTGGCGAGTGCTGGACATGGCCACGCTATGCCAATGAACAGAAATAGTGATGAAGGGGACTGAGACCACTATGGTAATCCTTCCCTAGATATAGAATATTATAGATCTAGATAAAGATACAGATTCAGGAATCTAAAGAAAGACTTACATTCTGCAGGTTTTTACTCTGTACATGGGTTTGCCTGTCTCGTGCCAAAATGTGAGCACACCATTGGGCGATGTCGAACAGTTTCACATTCTTGTTGTCAGTTTCGGCCTTTGGAGTATTTTTAAAAGCGAATGAATATTTTGTTTCATCTTCAGATATTTTTAGTTTCTGTTTAAATCGGTCACTTGAAGAAAACTGCGAAAACGAAAAATGTCGCTCCTGAACGAAGCCACTCTTCTTGACGAGTGATGAGCTTTCAAACATGGGCGTACATTATAAAGTTAGCGTGTGAGCACTGATCTCTCAGTCATGGGACCGACCTCGAAATTTCTTTACTCATCAGTTGAGTAGATCTGTGTTGTGTTGAGTTGTGTTGGGGTTTAACTACACATCAGCACGATTACGGCTATATTGTGTATTGTGAAAATTTGGTAAGATACGTTTACACGTCACGAAGAAGAGAGGAAAGAAAGCGTGACAGAAGACAGGAGCAAGGGGAGAGAGAGAGAGAGATAGAAGAGATGTCTCTCCTGGAATATCGAGGATGTCACTCCATGGGAGACACCCCACCGATGGCGGGCTTACATCGCCTACAGGTGGGAGCAGAGAACCTACTTATAAACCCCGGGCCCCCGCGGGGGAGCTGAGTAGATCAGCCAGCGATAGCCTACCACATCTATTCACGGAGTCTCTATTTTGTTTTGTTTGTGCACGAGCTTATGTGTAGTTTGTTATTGGTGTCTAACACTTATTGCCTAAACACTAAATTAGATAAGATAGATAAGATAGTGCTTTAAATGTTTAACCCATAAAGTGCCACGAATTTGCTTCCAGGACTGACGCCAAGGAAATTAAACCTGTTCCTATTATTTTGAAAAGTTTTTTTTTTACAGACAATCAATCCAAATACTTCTCTTTGCGATACACATGAGGCAGACTATAACAAACAATTCCAAGGAAAAGAAAGCCACGTCTGCTCATTTCATTTAAAACGATGGGACAAAAGAGGGAATGGGCAAAAAATTACCAAGATTAAAAACAAAACAAAGTTAAGTGAGCGTTCATTGCATATTGAATTTCCAGCCTTTTTTGTCTTGAGCATGTCTGAGACAGAGAGGCAATTTTGCTCAAAAAAAAAAAAAGATTTTTTTTTAATAAGAAAGGCCCAAGCTAAATAACAAACTCTACGTGATGGACATCAAATTCCTTGGATGGCGTATCATTTTTATTTATTTTTTTTTTCATACTTGGAGAGCTTATGAGCTTCTAAATCACAGTAAAAGTGAAACTTCCAAATACATAGCTATTCATTCCCCCCCCCCCACCCCCTATACACATATCCTCCACTTTCCCAGGTCACCCTGCCCCTTTACATTGTCACAGTTACCACGTCGTTGATCTCTCGCGCGATCTCCATTGGAGCTACGTGTCCATGTTATCTTTCTCGTTTATCCAGTGCGTTGTGTGATCGGCCATGCAATCTGTCAGTTGATTCTGTCGTTCCTAGTGCAAGCTAAAGGGTTGATCTGGTCCATCTTGACGACCCTGACTACTCCCTCCGTGAGGCGAACCTAGGGGGTGTAAGGACTGCTTGGGACTCTCCATGAGTAGTGAGGTTCGGCCAATTGTGACTGTTTTCGCATTGTAATTGTAGACATGACGTTTGTCTTTCTTAAGCCTTTCAATACTAAAAGAGTAGGATTATCTCGGCTTTAAACAGCTGTCCTGTTTTCGCTGAGAAGAATTTCTATGGGTAGATAATTGGAATTTGAACATTTTGCCCAGACAGGGACACTCCGCCTACTACTCTTCAGCGATTTTTAACTCCCAAGGGTTCTTTAACGCGCATAACGTACACACGGGACTTCCGAAATATATTCGCCCTTATCCGAGAAGGCTAGACGTCGGGCTTCTCTATCCAGAGGAAGCCAGGGGACCGTCGAGCCACTGAAAAAATGCAGCTTTCGATCTTCGTATCCTTCCATCCCCCAGTGGGAGGATCCTTGAGTCGAACCCACAATCTCACGACGTGAGTTGCTTTCACCACGGAGCAGACGCCAAACCACATGGCCACGGCACCCCTTTTAGACAATGGTGCAAATAATCTGGATCTTTTTAGTGAACCGGGGATTCGTTTTGACTCAGCCCTATTGTTTCCCTTTGTCAGACACAAGGGACGTTAACCAAGCACAACAGAGAGAGAGAGAGAGAGAGAGAGAGAGAGAGAGAAATGGAACGAGGTTATTGCTACTAGGTGGTCAAAATAGTCTCTATGAGCTACCAGGAGGTATTAATATGGTAACTAAATCTTCCAAAGTATTTAAATAAACGCTGTCTCATCTTACTTCTCACCCTAATCCTAACTGATGATAACCTAAAAAGAGGTTAGGTTAACCCTAATCCTAACCCCAACCCTAAATTTAACCCTAATCATAACCTTTCCGATTTCACTTGCCCATAGTGGAACTTCTGCTTTCTAGAGACTAGAATCTAGATCTATAAGTCACAAGGTCTAATCCAATGTCCCGAATCAAAGCAGACGACGCCTATTAATAATTTGAAAGGGAAAACCTGATCGTAGTTGATCACTGAGTCTGTTTGTCCACCTGATCACAACAGTCAGTTCTAAAAAAGAAAAAAAATGCGCTGCGCTCTTTGCTTGAAACGTACACCACGAAACATTCTGAAAAATTCATGGTATACGGACAAAGCTTTCTTTTTAACATAATAATTTTATCAGCTTGTGGGTGTAGTGTGTGTGTGTGTGTGTGTGTGTGTGTGTGTGTGTGTGTGTGTGTGTGTGTGTGTGTGTGTGTGTGTGTGTGTGTGTACGTGTGTGTGAGAGAGAGAGAGACAAACAGACAGACAGAAAGATCATTCTTTTAAATGACGAGAAGAATTTTTACGCTGTTTGCTCAACATCCCTTGTGTAGCTGGCAATGGAGAAGCAATAGTAATCGTGAATTCCCACTGAATGAAAGAAATTGCTCTGTCTTCCCTCTTGCCCTCTTAATAAACAAAGTTGCAATATTTATCTGTTTACTAATGTCTCATAATGTATTTGTTGTTCACGGGACAATGAGTTCCACAATGTAACCAGAGAAATGGAATGAGGGGCTGGATGTGATGGGGATGAGTGGAGATGATCACAGAAATGAGAAACGCCAGTTCATTCCATCGGACATGACCAAATAAATTCAGTGTGATAAATCATGTGTGAAACCACAATAACTGTTATTCAGTTGTCAAGAGGCACTTCGCTCTACCAATTGTACAGTACATATTTTGGTCCCATTATAGAACAGTTTCCTTCTCTCTTTGCTTATTTGTTTGTTTGTTTGAACACACTATAATACAACAGCTAGCTTGTTTCTTAGTTTGTGTGAGCACACTGTAACAGAACAGCCTGTTTACTGGTTTGTTTCTTTATTTGAGCACACTATGTACACCAACTGAGCACACTAAAAAAGAACAATTTCTTTCTTTGTTTGTTTGGCACACTATGACAGGTCTGTCTGCTCATCTGTCTTTCACTTTTTTTTTTTTAAGTAACCATAGTATAACAAGATAAGTTGTTTCTTCATTTAAGCTTTATTTTACGGAACACCAGAACACCCTTCATAATACATTCCATTGCAATGCAATAGAAACGTTGACAGAGTAAATTTATCCTGTAAGAATCTGATCTGGGAGAGTGGTCTACCAGCTGGAATGTACATTTCAGGCAAGAGGAATTCCTTCACTATGTAGTTGTCAGTCAGGAGGCAGTGGTTCCAGCCAGGTCTGTCTCCATGCTCGTCTGCCTCGTATTTACCCTGGTTATCTCGTGATGCGATACATGCTGGAGTCTGCCCGAGTTACGCTGACCTGGGAAGACGACGATGATGTACATGTGGTGGGGTATTATTGCTTTAACCCACAAACTGCCTCACCCCAGTTGTTTTAACCCACACAACTGGCTCACCCCGGGCCAAACACAGCACTTAGACATGCACTCAAACTCACTCACATTTAACCATGCACGACCAACCGGGAAATAGAGCTGGCAATGGGCATACATCACCGAACTTTTTTCATAAGAAATTTATGATCTTTCATTTTCTTACGCATTCTGAAAGCCGGACTGACACTTCTATCACACTGTGTGATTGTCTAACTTCAACAAGAATGTCATCGTTCTTTCTTGTCCTTGTCAAATCGCCAATGCGTTTAATTTGTGCGTTTAAGCTTAAACAAAAACCCAGTGCCTTTGACAAATTCGTATTCCTAACTGTCACGGTTCTAGTCCTGTTATTTTTTTGCCCATGTGATTGCGAAGACGTAGTCTGTTTTTACGAGCATTTAATTACCCCGACCATATTGGCCAAAGCCGCAAGGAAGTCGCCCACAAGTGGCTGAAAGACGTATTAGAGCGCAAAGCTACGAAGATCGCATATCAACAATGAATAAGAAATAAAAACAGCGGATGAGAGAACGGTCATGTGCGTAGCTGTGACATAAATAGCATTTTCCATCCTATGGCGCAAGATAAGATAACACTCTTCCACAGGAGGAAATGCCGTTCCTAGTTAATGACAAATGGCATACTTCTGAGAAACACACATACACATATTTCTAAACACACATAGATATAATAATCACAAGGGCAGTTGAAACATATTAAATGTTACACAGTAAATCCCTAATGCTTTATTTTGTGGTATTTGGAAGAGACTTTCACTCAAATCTGGGTATAATAGAGTTAGTGAATTGGATTTACTGAAGCTAGTGGCGTGCGAAGCCTCCAGGTATGTGCCTGGTCAGCTGGCAAATTTGTTGCTATAGTTAAGTTCAGATCTCACTCAATCATTGGCAATGCTATCTGTATACTCAACAGGTTCTTTGTCCACTTCACACCTGGGATAGCTGTCACCGACACTGTCAATGATTCAAACCTATTCAAACTTGCTTGTGAGTGTCACTCATGTTTAGCACAATGTAGTCGGAGTCGTGTTGATTCGCCGGTAAGTGAAAACCCAACACCTAGTGCAGTGAATTTGTTCGCTCGCTCGGAATGAACGATATTCGAAATCAAACCTAGATCATTTATTCTCACTAACTTGATCCATGTTCAGCATGCGTAATTCAATTGATTTGGGATCAGTTTCCACTATATAATCTTACTGTAACTGATACTGGTTGGTCGAGATTGAGCTTAAGTGGCCCCTTCATTTCATTTCACGGAAATCCTTTACACTGAGTGACCGCTGGTTATGCCGGGTGACACAAACCAGGAAACTGCTTGACCAGCTGCGGGATAATGTTGGAGAGGATGACCATTGACGACTAACAACTCAAGGCGTGAAAAGAACTGACGTAAGACACAGTATTACTTTCACTGACCGGGTCAGGTGGGCGTGGCATTGGCCTAATAGATGGTCAGTCGAGGATAACAATAAGTAACTCATTACTTCCACTTCGTTACTTAGGGAGGAAATGAATACTGATGTCAAATGGTATAAATTAATCATCACTTCCGATGATCACGGTTTGACCTTCTTCGTGTCAGAAGATATCAGTGGAAGAAAGACAAACGTGATGGCATCCTTGTGGTTTGGTGGGGGGGGGGGGGGGGGGGGGGGAGGGGG
>JBCEWB010828825.1:0-16185 GCA_039654565.1 Peronia peronii
GCTGAGAACGTTTATGAGTGTCTTCTTTGGGTCTGTCGGGGTAATAATAGATTGTAAAGCGCATAGAGCCTGTACAGAACGGGATAAGTGCTATAGATATTTATAAAAAATACTCTCTATTATTATTATTATTATTATATATGATTTTTTTTTTTATATGCAAGACTGTGTTGCTTCAAATTAACTCTTTTCATATATTTTTACAGATTCTGATTGACTTCTCATAATTTATATGCACCACAATGGCAAGTGGTGTTGATGATGCACTTCAGTTTCACATTGAGGTTCAGGAAGGTGTGGAAGGATCAGACGGGGAGGTTATTATCATCTATAATTATGATGGTGCAGAGCTGACACCAGAACTCCTAGCGAAAACGCTGGAAGAGCTTTCCACACAAACGAGCTTAGCCAAAGCAGCAGCAAATCAAAATCAACAAGTTATACAAAATGAAGGGGAGATAAATACAGAGGCCTTAGCCCAACAGAATTTTCCACTCGATGCAGGATTATTACCTTTGCCCATGATCAAGGTAGAAAGTCAAGATGCTACAAATGGCAGCTTCACACTTGGCATGGAAGTTCCTGCAGATAACAAAAATGTTATGGAAGTCGAACCAGAGTTTAGAGTGGAATTTCAAGAAAATAATGGTGAGGAGTTGACAAACCATGTGTCTCTAGAGGAAATCAAAGAAGATGATTTCATGAAAGATATTACAGTGAAAAGATCCAGGAGGGGGAGACCACCTAAATCAAATAGTTCGAAAGACATTTCAGCACTTGTTTCTGATAGTAATGTTAGCGCAAGATCTGTTGAATCAAATATGGTGGCAGACAATGATTTGGAAGAGGAGGAACCAGAGGGAGAGTTTGTGTGTAACAAATGTGACTTTGTTTCTCATCTTCAGATAGATCTGCAGCGCCATCAGAAGAAAGAACACAAAGTAGAGGAACCATTTGTCTGTCGTCATTGCAGCAAAGCTTTTAAATTAGAGCTGAGTCTAGAAGTTCACAAAATAGGACATTCAAAAAAAATTATTTCTCCGTTTTCAAAACTAGATCCTGGCTTTATTCATAAGGTATTGAAATTCTTTTCATGTCCTGTGTGTGATTTTCAATATCAGAAGAAAAGTCAGCTCACAGCTCATATGAAGACAGCACATAAAGGTGAAAATTTTATACGCTGTCCACAGTGCCCTTATTCTTGCCTAACTGAAGAGGAACTCACCACTCACATTTCATCTCCAGCCCATGAAGAAGATAAACGTGCATTGTGCCCATTATGTGGCACGTCAACAAAGGACATTCGCCAGCATTTAAAGCGCACGCACAATGACGAGCGTCCATATTTATGTCCTCAGTGTGGATTCAAAGCTAAAACATCCACAAATTTAGCAAATCACATGATTATTCATGAGCCAGTGAAACGAGTCTCTTGCACATTGTGTTCATACAAATGTCGTACCAAAGATCAGCTAAAGAGACACATGGTGAAGCATTCTACGGAAAAGAAATTTTCCTGTAACTTGTGTAAGTTTGCTTGTAAAACTAGTATGAGCATGAAACGGCACATGCAGATTCATCAGACACCCAACAAATATGTGTGTACAATATGTGAATTTACAACTCATGACAAGTTGATTCTTCGCCAACACAAGAGCCAAGAACATGTTCTGAAGGCATCACACAAATGTAAGGAGTGTGACATTGAATTTGACAGAGGTGTGGAACTGAAGAAACATGCTCTAGCTGTACACAAAAGTGACAAAATTCACTTCTGCTCTTATTGTGACTTCTCAGGTCACACCATCACAGATTTACGTGTCCACATGCAAACTCACTTTGGCAAATTTCCATACACATGTTCTCGCTGCGGCTATATGTGCAGGCTCAAAGCATCCTATCGGCGACATATGGAAAGACACACCAAAGTGAAACGGTATCAGTGTGATTATTGTAGTTATGCTTGTGTTGAAAAGTATGATCTTCAGAAACATTACACTCACAGACATTCAGAAGAGAAACCCCTAGCCTGTCCATATTGTCCGTACCGATGCAAATTCAAACCTCGACTGAATAACCACATTGCGTATGTTCACAGTGATGTAAAGCCATTTTTCTGTAAGCAGTGTCCCTACACTGGTAAGTCTGCAGAAAATCTGAAGAAACATATGGTGAATCATGGGGTGGTCATTAAGAACTTGCAATGTGTGCTCTGCAACTATGCCACAGCAGAGAAGGCCAAGTTAAAAAGGCACATGCAGGTGCATGTGAAGAAGGCCATATTTCAGTAAAACACTTACTGCTTACATCTGTTTGAAGAGAATGCTATTAGCACTGTATGTCAAATTAACACTGTGAAAGAGATAAATGCACAAGTTGCTGATGCAATCTGATTTTATTGATGATTATTTAGTTTGAATGTATTCAAATGTTGGTATTAGGAAGATATTGTATTTCAGAGAACGAGAATTGTTCAACTTCATTCACTGTGATACATGTAGATCAAAGGTGCCATGTAGCTGTGGCATGATATTTGCTATAATTTCAAGCAGAATTAAGCCATATCTGCTAACTTAAACGTCTTGTCAGGAAAATTTTCCCAAGAAAATTAATCAGTTTAAACATATAATTGTCTCCTGGCTAGTCGAAATGAGACATAAGTCGCTGGGCTAGAACTGAGAAATCTGGCTTTGAATGTGATGAGGGAGTCAGATATTGAAACAGAAATTGAAAGGGCATTCATTTCTGAACAAAATAATATCGGTCTTACCCTCAATTTATAATTTTTTTTTATATTACTTCATTATAATCAGATTTTTGTGAGGCAGGTATGTAGTTTTTTGCGTTCGACCGTTTATTTAAACTCGGTTGTCTTGGAATTTCGGTCCCCCTTGTCTCTTTAAACTGCAGTATCTCTGGCTAGAGTAAAACTAGCTCAGAATTTTGTTCACCACCTGAAAGGGTATAACTATAAATTTTTTTTATAAGCTTTTACATGAAACCAAAAACCCCATATATGGTGAAAAATCGACATACGTTTCATTTTGACTGGCTGCGAGACAGTTGATGTTTTACTAGAATAGGTTGTGTCAGGAGCAGAACCACAGTTCTCTGGGAACATTCCATTGATAAGTTTGTGATTCCAAAATTGGATCAATTTTTTTTTTTGTTGGTCAAAAACAAAAGTGTGTATATGTATTATTTTGATATAAAATTTATCTTCTCCAACTAAGTTCAGCTTCTGCTTTGAAATCTGTATAGCTTTGAATGGTGCACGTATATTTCTCTTTTCAACATGTTTTAGTATTTCTCAATTTTCTGAGTCATGTAGAAATTACTAGAAATGTAGCAAATGGCAGTTTAATCTTTAAAGTAACACCATTGATTAAATTTAAAAGAATAAAATAAGGAGAAAAATGCGTAAAAATCTCTGTTTTTCTTTTATTTTCCCTGAAACAGTGCTCATTTATTACTTTCACATGCACCATATTGTGTGAATTTATGTTGTCATGAGTTTTAAAAAAAATGTCAGTATTATCAGTATTCTTTGCTGCTAATGACCAAATGATTCATCAGTTAAAAACCATGTTTTTTATTTACTTTCACTGTGTGAAACCTTACTTGAATTATCTAATCTGACCTTATGGGTATCAGAACTGAAATAGAGTTCTCTCTGCCATTATATGAGTTTGCTTTTCTCAGTTCCTAATCTGTACATTTTTTTATTGAATTATTGTCACAGTGAACTAAGCAGAATACATTGAATGTGTATGCAAATCTACATACATGTACTGTGCAAGTTGTACTGTGAGTGTGAATGAATGAATAGGGTTTGATTTTAATTTATTAATACTAGTCAGAGGACCAAATCTAGTAGTGTGTAGGTCTATTAGAATTTGATTTCTGTCACTGTCAGTACTGTCATGTCCATGTATTTTCAATTTTCCTTTTTGTCGGTGTATCCTTATTTTTGTTTTGTTAGTTTTTGTTTAAATTTTGCTTAAAATTAAAATGTTTTGGTTCAGTTCAATGGAATATATGATACCAATTTCATTTTGTCATTTTTGTGAACTTAAATAGTTATTCTGTTAGAGAAATGCTCAGAGTTACTATAAATGAGAATGAATCTTTATCGTGAATGCATGTAGGGGACAAGAGGAATGACAATGAGTAAAAAGCTTTTCTTTTTTTTAATGCAAATTTAAATACATGTGTGTTACATGTATTACAGGTACTACATGTTTCTTCTGTCAGTATCAGATCATGTACAGAAATCTGTCACAGAGGAACTGTGTTGGCAATGAATGGTGTATCACCTGGTTGTGGTGGTTGTCTTTCATCATCATTAATGCCAGTTGTGTATTTTTTTTTTTTTTAAATTCATTTGTGAATATTGATGTTGTTATTGTGATTTAATGACAGAAATAAAATTGCATGAAGATCATATTTTATTTATAAATTTTTCCATGTGAGAAAAAGAATCTTGCAGGAAGACATTTCTTTTTTTCTTTTAAATGGCAAATATTAAGAATAGTTACATAAATTTACATGTATCAATAATCTAAAAAAAAAAAACAAACAAGAACAACAAAACATACTAAATACCAGTCATGGTATAAGATGTGAGTGTGCACCATCTGTGAGGTAAATTGAATAAGGATTGAAGAATACACAGTAGATATAAAGTGTCTCAATAAATTTACTTACTAAATTTAGTTGGACCATTCTGCTATTCCCATTACCTTGCAATATTTTCATTCACATGTATTTTTGTAATGCTTGTCTAGCTACATGTATGTGAGGATTTGGCCAGATGCTAGGATGTAACATTTGAATTTGACCTTGCACTTGATTTTTCATGTCATATTCTACATTATGATGCAAGTTTTCATACCGCATGAGAATAGAATTTGCTCTTGATTAGCATCAAATTATTATTTAGTATAAAATGTATGTATTTATGCTCTTCACTGAAGATAAGAAAGAAAATCTGATACAGTGTATCTGAATTTCATTTTCACTTTTTTTAATTTTGTCTGCCTCAAAATTCATAAAGAAAATCACAATACAAAACACAAGTAAGCTATAAACATAAAGATTCACACATTTCATTGCAATTCCTAGTGCCTTTCATTTCATGGGAAGTAATTGACTGGGGACAAAATTTGACTGCTGAATAATAGTTAATACTGAGTTATTCATTCATGAATCATTTTAACATACACCGCACCATAAAGTAAGACAACCACAAAGAAAAATGTATTTTCTACTTTACAGACCTGCTGCATTAAAAAGCCTCATGCACAAAGCACTTACATACATCTATTTCTCATCCTGGCTAATTTAGCTTTCTGAAGCCATAATTATTGAAGTGAATAAGGAGGGAAATAAACACCTAAACAATTGGTTCTTGCTGAATCTAAAACAATGAAGTACTTAAGGGTCTAACAAAATTCATACAAAATGACTTTAAAAGGAACCAATTTATGTTGAGTCTTGAAACTGAAAATTTGTCCTAAAGAACTAGAACTGAAATGTGCATGAAAGTGTAATCCCAAAAGTGTGAGGGTATTTATAATGCAGAGTAAACAAAAATATACTTAATACATGTAATTCTGTTTTATATGATTTCCAAAGCAAAATATAAACTCCTGTAATAAGTTCAACCAAGTAGTTTTCTAAGAAAGATTCATTTGTGCAGATTAGTAGACACTGCCACACTTGTCATTTTCTGTGCCAGTTCCTGTTTCTTATTTGAGTGGTTAGAACTCATCAATAGCTTGATCTATGTGAATCCCTCGCTCCGCCATGGCCTTCTTCTTGCGTTCCTGCTCTGCTTCTCTCTCTAACTGCTGCTCTCTCTGTAGCTCGAGGATTGTGTCAATGTTCACTTGCTCAAGAGGGAGGTTGTTTTCATTTTCAAGGTCCTTCAACAAATGTAAGAGCACAGAATATAAATGAAATGGATGTGAAAAAAAGCAAAAAAATTTGAGATTTCACGCACACATGTATGGATGCAACGAATACACTATACAGCTCTGTATTACTATTAGACATGACTGTACATTATAATGTTCACCCTATTTAAACTGAACTCTTTAGAATGTGCCATAGACATGAAACAACTCAGCTAAAAAAAAAAAAAAAAAAAGCAGATTTGCATTTTTTCTAGTTCTCCAATAAGACAATTGACACTATCACTATAAAGACCAATTTCTAGATCAGATGTGAAATTATGAATTATGAAACATTAGTTCTGGCTTTATCTCAGGTCACAACATGTGTAGGAAACATGTTAAACTGGTACATGTATGTCTGATAAACACTTGATGTGGAATAAATATTACAATGGAACTTCGTGTTTAACATTTCCTAGTTGCGCACTTTCTTTGTTAGTCTCCAGTACAACACACTATTACGTTCTATGTAGCTGACAGTAACAGTATTGCTAGTAAAATAGGGTTGCTGACAACATGCGCAGAACGAGATACATGTCATGTACACATGAACTACACTCACTGTGTTTCGGGCGCACAGCCATCAGTATGTTTGGATTTGTTGAGTGACCCTCTATACTCTATAGTCTATTGCTAGGTCTAAATATGCACTATTGGTACATGATCTGTGTATTGTTGCCAGTTAGGGGAGGTAGGTTTCTGTGTGTTATACTATATTACATGTACATAAGTATACCTATATTTAATTCATATATGAGCAGAGGTATTTTTATATCTTGAAAACGGTTGAGATAAGCCTTTTAGCCCAGTCCAAAAGAGTCTATCTAAAAGCGAACTCCTTTATCACCAGAAAAAACAAAAACATATGAATGTGTTGTATTTTTATGGGTGTTGTGCTCACTGGAAAAAAGTACTAAATAAAAATCTTCTATTATTTGCTGTTTGCTGGTGCAACTGAAAAAGATGTTAACTTATCTACCCAGTTTTCTTTATCTCTATCACCAATTACAAATTCTGCGTCCAGGTCAGAGTTAAAATTACTTCCAGTTTTATCAGCAGAAAGTAATCGATATTTGCCATGGCAGTTCTGACAACTTTTACAGTAAAATAAAGAAAAATTAAAACCACTGTAAGTCATCCAGTACCGGTAGGATTATGATTTGTCCCTGGGGACAACAGGTATACGTCTATCACTGTACAATGAACCCCAAATTGTAGATTCCAACTAAGTACAGTGGAATCTCTAGTAGCATGATCATGGCTCAACACGATCTCCTGTTTAACACAACCTCCTCACGAAGTCTGGTTTCAACCCATCTTTAAATATGCTAATTTATTTTCAATAAACGCTTGGGTTTGCCTTTTCAACCCACATAGCACATAGTTTGGCTCATTTGTTCAGTAACTGCGGTCAGTCGTCCATGCTAGCCATGTGCTATGAAACACTGAAAAGTCTGCTTTCTCGCTAACCTGTGTATTATTGCTGATTTCAAATGTATTCCTAAGCCCTTTTTTCGTGTTTCCGAAAACCAGCATGAGTTTGGACAAGAAAAATGCTTGACCCCTATAACACGCTCACCCTGATAACACGACCTTTCGAGTTTGGTCCCAAGGATGGGTGTGTTATCAGGGTTCCACTGCAGAGTACGACAGGCAAATGATATAATGGCACTTTGGCAATATGAAAAAAATTCACTATTGTTCATAAATACTGCCAGTAACCGTCTCTGAATCCCACTTATTCTTCACATGCCTATTATTCCCTCCTATAAATTGATAATTAATCTTTCACTATTGCCCCCTACCCCCCACCTCCAAAAAATAAAATTTGCTGTATCATCCACATAAAAAGTATAACAGTTTTACCAGTATAAATAAGAGAAACAAAGGATAAGTTTCATTATTCTGATACTTACAACTTCACCCAGTAAAACCACGTTTTCACCTCGAACTATGAAGATGCCTCTTGGAATGTCACCATATTTCTTCCCAACATGTATGCGCTCAATTGTACGGTGAAGCACCAAATTAGCTGTGAAAAATTATTAGAACAAATCATAAATTTATATCATAGTTTTACTAGTGTAACGGATGGATTGGAGAAAATAAAATAAACCTGCGCATATTCATACTGACTTTACTAATAATACAGATTTTTCATATACTATTTAACTGTCTTGACGCTGCTGGAATTTATCAGAATCATCCTGTCTGGAGCTCTAGTCATTAGTAATAATGCACAAAACATAAATGATGAACATGTACTATGTAGTAAAAAAGCAGCGTCTTTTTTTTTTAAACACTAAGCAGTATGCTCATTATTGTGAAACACAGCTTTGATTTTGAGGCTCCTCCATTGATCTAACAAAATGATATATAGTTTTATACGGTATTTCCCCTCAAGTATTCAAGGTCATTACTTACTTCAGTGCTTTGTCCTTGTGCTGGTCATTTTCACAACCGAAGATTAAATAAAATTTAGTTGATGTTACAATTTGTTTTCATTTTTTATTTTGCAGATTATTTTAAATAATGATGATGATACTCATACTGTTCTCACTGCAGCATTAGCTGCTGTCCCTCAGAAAGAATTTCCAAAAAATGAAATTGTGGAATTCTATAGTTCCATTTAGGTCAGACAATAATACAGTAGAATCCTCTTAATTCGAAGTGGAAGGGAAAAAGAACTGACTTCGAATTAAGCAAGTTTGAATTACATTATGGTCAAGGGAAATTACTATAACTATTACATAGTTACTTCCCTTGATGTCAAAACTACTAAACTTTAGGCTTGTTCTAAATTTTAGTTGGATCTAGGTCTTTTAGTTTGTGTTTCTTGTCAGCAATTTTATTGGTGTCTCTATAGTGAGATACATATTTTCTCTTCAATTGGTTGGGACTTGATATTTAAAGGGATCTGAGTTAAAGAACGCAAAGTGTAGATCTATAAGCTACATTGTAGTTTGTTGGTCCGTACGATCACACAGTGTCAATGACAATTCACAGTCAATGATGTGTTTCACTGGCCTCGAGCTAGATCTAGTCGAAGACAGAACAATGGGTTGAGAAAGAGGGAGCGCGTGTACTACTTACCGAAACCAACGACCTTGCTGTCACGAGTGTCGGGTGTGGTCGGCCCATGTAGCTATTATTAGGCCTAGCCATTGTTCAGTCGTACTGTTCATTCATGCTTGTTTTGAAAGCGATGGTCAGTGGTCAGTCTCCCGAGGCGGAGTTTGCTTTCGTGGGTCGCTCATTTACTGGGCTTATGAGTCTGGTCACAGTCTGGTCACTAGTCAGTCTTTGTCCTTCTCATGTGCAACGTGGTGTGATGATGTCATGTATCCATCAATAGCGCATCATTCTTTGTTGAAACAGTGGTAGATGTAGATGTCAACACGTGTTTCGGGGAACACTGGGGTGGTGTAGGGTGGGTAGGTGAAACAACACAGACCATTCAATAAGTAAAGTTCGGATTTTCACGTCACTGCTGTGAAAACTTTGAATTCCCGAATTCGAATTATGAGGAACGGGGCAGACTTAGTTCGAAATACAAAGATTATTTTTACTAAAGACAAAGAAGTGAAAAAAATCTAGCTTCCAGGAATATTCAAATTAAGCAGAAATTTGATTTATGACAGTCCGAATTATTTGAATTCCACTGCAATTTGAAATCAGGTAACTTACCAAACTGGTCAATTGTTCGCAAATAACCAATCAAGGTCCTTCCATCTCTTAGGACAACCAACAGTTTCTCTAAAGAAAGATGAAATGTAAACAAAGGAAATTAAATGTGCTGAGACATAAAACATTTTTATTCACAACAATTAGAATAATGCACAAATGTTGATAAGTAATAGCAATCAGGACTCTTGTGTTCTTTTATAAAATTAATCCATAAATTGATGAAAAGCTGACATCAATTATCATTCATCTGATGAAGATATCTTAAAAGTGCAAATTATATTTCCTAGCCCAGCACTTGGGAGACTGCGATCCAATGTTCTTCAGTGTAGTGGTGTCAGCTTTACCACTAAGCTCAAAATATAAGGCACACCTCTGTCTTCGCTCCTGTAGTGTATGGCTGTGAAATCTGGATGCAGTATCAGAGACATTTCAAACAATTGGAGCAATTCCACCAACCCTCCCTCCATTCAATCATGAAGATCCACTGGCAGGATCAGGAAGTCTTTGACAGGGCCAATCTCATTAACACAGAAGTTACGATCTTGAAAATGCAGCTGCGATGGATGTGACCACACACCATTCACATCGACCCACAACACATCCCTAGACAGGTATTCTATGGTGAAATGACTTCTGGTTTCAGGAAACAAGGCCATCCAAGAAAGAGGTTTAAGGACCAGGTGAAGGCCAACTTGAAGTGGACGCCTCGAATCAAAAGCCCTTGAATGCTGCTTCAGACAGGACAAACTGGCGCACTAAGACCAATACAGCCCTTCTGCCTTCAGGATGATCCTTGTCGTCGGCTTGCAATCGCACGAGAGTGTCGACACAGAGCAGCTGGTGCTCTCCCTCCAGTGACTGTTGTTTCATGCCCGCGGTTCAACAAAATCTGCGCCTCTACCTTTGGATTCCAGAGCCACATGAGAGTCCACTCCTAGATGTCTGCACAAAGACAATGTCATCCTCGGTTCCCGGAGACAACCGACAACAACGATATTTCCTAATAATCTCAATAAATAACAACAGCAAGAAATCCCAAAACTTTACATTAACACTTTTGGATCACACTACCTAAGCACCTGTGGCCTTGCAAGCTTCATCTCCTATTAAAGAAAGGAAACACATTTTGTTTTACTGTCATCTGGCTTCTCAACTGCATCACCCTTTGCATATTCCTGAAGCATATCTCATCGATGAAAAGGTATTAATTTCAATTAAAATGGCAGTTGATTACTGCTCTTCTACTGATTACTTCTGGCTTAACTCTAGAACTGCGACCCAGCCTAAGGGCTACAATGCCCTCTGGCACGGGCTGCGGGGCTTGTCAATCTTGATCGTCGGCGCGAGTACTTAGCCTCAGATTGTTTGTTCTGACTATAAAGACTCGGCCTTGGCTTCGGAGTGACACAGTGCAGGCCCAGATTGACCACCTTACTGACCAATGTTTTCCTCTAATCACGTTCATCTAATATTCTAATAATTTAAGTTCATGTTATAGAATCTCCATGTAAACTGCAAACTATCATCCCTGTGACCATGTGGACTTAGATTATTCCTATCAGATCTGACCGGCAAACACTGATGGGGCAGCAGTGACTACAAAGATACAAGTATGTAAGTGATCTAATGATGGCACAGAGTGAGAGCAAAATGTATAACCAATAGATACATAGGCTACTTTAGTTTTCATTCATAGCAATTATAGCTCACTTGTACTCTCAACAGCTTGATCGCTGGTCAATGTGAAACTTGTTGAGTGGTTCAAATGGTCAGGGGAGTCTGCATTACTATTCAACATGGTATGAACAAAGAGACTTAATGTTTTTTTTTACAACTGATACTTTTCTCAAGCATAATAGCTTCTTCTGATTGTAGTTTCAGAGCACTTGCGAGGGCTTAAGTGGGCCATGTGGCCTTTGATTTCTGTTCTTCTCTTTTGTTTAAGAGGATTTCATCTTTGGGCATGGAATTTCTCAGTGTTCTATTAGTATTAGGTAAAGTTTCCTTTACCTTTTGAAGGAGTGTCTGTTGAACTGCACATACTTATTATGGCAATAATTTGGCAAAACTGAGGCTGATAAACCCCAAGTTTAAGTGGCAGGGTGAGAAATATTACAGTGCAACGAGGAGCCCCGACGAAAAAATATGGTCGTCGCATGCTGGGCTTTGCTTTACCTGTGGTATAAACACAGGAAGTGCAGTTCTTGGGTTAACATTTATTTTAATTACAATCTATGATTAGGCTACACATATCGTGTTTCAGAGAAACATGACTCACTCAACCAAAGTAAAACTGAGATCAAGCTGATGTGAGCAAGGAATATTTACTACTCAGTCGGTTTCAGTTTCATAGATAAAATATCAATTTACAGAGAATTTCTTTTTTCTGAATGAATGCATCCCAAAAAATGCTTCACAATGCACAATGTCCTATGAAAACATTATTGTTTTGTTTGTTTTTCTTGAACCTTTCAATCCAAAGAAAGTAGGATTATCTCGGCTTTTCAGAGGTTGCCAATTTTTGCTGATAAATTTTTTGTGGGTAGAAATTTGGAAATTTTGCCCGGACAGTGGCACACAGCTTACTCTTTCATCGATTTTGAACTGTCTAGGGTTCTTTAACATGCGTAATGTACACACGGGACCTCCAAAACATATATTCGCCCTTATCCGAGAAGGCTAGACGTCGAGCTTCCCTACCCACAGGAAGCCAGGGGACCGTTGAGGCATTGAAAAAATGCGGGTTTTCGATCTTTGTTTCCTTCCATCCCCCGATGCAGGACCCGCGAGTCGATCCCGGCCCATTTTCTCCGTGAGCAGACGTCAAATCACAGAGCCACTGTGCCCCCGAAAACATTATTGATGAAATCTACTTGTTTAATATACATGTAGATCTAGATCTAATTAGGCCTATAAATGAATCCTGGAAATATCACAGGCTAGTAAGGTGATTGCCCAAGTCAGAACTAATCAATTATTAAGGCCTTGGTGCCACTGACCCCAAGAATGAGCAGGTTGTAGACTCTAGGTCTAGAGTAGACTAGATCTAGATGTCTTATCTTTTTTAGACTGTCTCAATCTAGATCTTAGATCTAGTCTAGATCTATAACATATCTAGGCCTACATCGAGATCTAGACTAGATCTATAGGACTGGAGGGTCAGTGCGTCACATCGGGTCTTCGCGTCAACTATGACGACTATGTCCGCATCATGTTAAACTGGACCAGTCCAATGACAACCAAAATTGGCTTATTTCAATAGCTCTGTGATCAGAAGAAATATGCCAATTTTGGTACAAATTGGTACAGTCTGACATGATGCGGACATAGGTGACGCGAAGACCCGACATGACGCATTGACCTTCCAGTCCTATATATAGAACTCGATATGGTAGAAATGGTAGAATAAGAACACAAGATTTCGGGAAAAACCTAACGCGGATTACGTCAGGTATTTGCTCATCAATAACACTACTCACTACCATTATTATTTGAAGAAAATCTTGGTTCAATAGGCTCAAGGGGAAGAGTTTTAGTCATAAATATTAATACCCTACCTTTAATCCATTTTTTTCAAGAAGTGAGGTAAACTTATGGCCGAGGTAAGGCCAAGGACATGGGTGGATGGGATTTCCTGGGATACTGGTGAATTCTAATCACTCAGCCAAATTTTTTAACCTACACGGCTCTTCGTCAAAGCAATAAAGAAACCATGTTAATAGATCTATGTATAACATAAAACATATAAAATCGCCTGCCCAATCAATATCAAACAGAATCCTTATCACCACCCCCCCCCCTTCCTACTCTCCCACGACTACCACCACCATCTTCATCGCATCATTATCATCACTACCACTATCAGTACGATCATCATCATCATCATTTTACTCCCCCGCGGGACCCGGGGTTTATAAGTAGGTTCTCTGCTCCCGCCTGCAGGCGGTGTAAGCCCGCCATCAGTGGGGTGTCTCCCATGGAGTGCCATCCTCGACATTCCAGGAGAGGCATCTCTCCTCTCTCTCTCTCCTTGCTCCTGTCTTCTGTCCCGCTCTCTTTTCTCTCTTCTTCTTGACGTGTAAACCTATCTTACCGTGTTTGACACAGTATAGCCGTAATCGTGCTGATGTGTTGTTAAACCCCAACACAACCAACCAACCATCATCATTTTACAAAATATAACATGACTGTCCGACCGGCAACTAATCAAACAATTAAAAAAAAATACCAAATAACATATACAAAGAACTTAATATTGATGTTAATCTTCGGCCAAATTTTCGAGCCGCTTGGCTCTTCGTCGAGGCAATAATAAAAACATATAACACCACCATCTTCATTACCATCACCATCACTACCACTACCACCATCGCTATTATCACCACCACACCACCACCATCACTGCTAGTACTACTACCATTACCACCATCTTCATCACCATCATCACTATCACTACCACTATCACCACCACCACCACCACGATTACTACTACCACCACTACCACTACAATGATTACCACTATATTCATCACCATCATCATCACGACTACTACCACAACACCTACCACCATTACCACGATCTTCATCACCATTATCACCACCACTATCACCACGACTGTCTCCACCACTATCATGACCACCACCATTGCTATCACCACGACCACCACCACTACTACCACCATCACTACATGTACCACCATCACCATCGCTACCATCACCACTATCCTAATCATCTTCTCTATCGATATCGTCGCCATCGTCATCATATTATTATCATAACTGCATACTTCGCTGTTGATGTGCTATACATGTTATTCTCCATCTTATGATCATCATGGCTTGCAAAATAACTATTGCAAGGACTGCCAGTGGCAGAAGCGATGTCAGTCTGACCTCATTCAAACTCCAGTCACGATTCTCAAACAGCGGCGACTCACCTTCGTACATACTACATTGACATGTAAGTTAGATCCGCTTTCAAAGCCACGCGACTATATATAGGCGACTGTGGTATTGTCGTCACCTCAGCAAAACAGATGAAAGTTCAAATGAAAGTACATGTATCCTTTTAAAACTGCTTACGTCAACACTTCAAGCCTGGACAGAACCGTGCAGTAATCACGTGGTGCTCGATAACGTTCCAGTTATCTGACACTGTGAATAGGAGATCGTTGTGCCCAACCCTATTACTTCCCTTTGTCAGACAAAAGAGGTGTTGAGCAAGCTGTGTTAAGAGGGAAAACATCCATTAACGTCATTTAGGTCACTGGAAAAACCGATCAAGTAAGATGAAATTATAACAATAATAAGAAAACATTCTCTTTGTACATGTACCATATTTTTTATTTACTAGAAGAGAACCCACCTCGGTGGGAGATTTTTAAAGTAAAGCTCTGCTACTTACTTAAGGTGTATGGCAAAGGGTGCGCACTTCGATGTTGATATTTTGGTTGATTAAACTGAATGCTGCTCAAAGAAAAAGTGTCTGGTCTTTTGAACACGTCATACTATCGAACGCACAATTCCAGATCAAACACCCTCGTGCGCTTATTATTCAATTATTATCGCATTTTTAGAATGACATCAAAGATAATAAGCTTTTTTTCGCGTTTATGTACATACAAACACAGATCCATATGTAACAAACAATACTGTGTGCCAAATTTCTTTATGGATCTGTTTCGTTTATAAGCCTACTGGGGGTTTTGTTGCAGATTTATAGTATAGATTTATTTATTTATTATTTTTTTCTTTTTCTTTTTTTTTTTTTCTTTCTTTCTTTTTTGTATGTGTGAATTATTTTTCATGGTGTATGTTTCAAGCAAAGGATGCAAAAGTGATTTTTGTCCTTTACACTGTTTGATCAACACTTCCTTTGTCTGGCAACGAGAAACAAGCTAACTACCAAGGAGATTGAAAGGTTTACAGTACAAAGCCGAGATAACCACCCCGGAGGAGGTTGAAAGGCGTAGAAAAACCGAAAGGCTTACAAAGAATGTAACGCAACGGCAAAAGGAAGTAATATGGCTGGATCACACTGATCTCCCCTTGTCACGTGATTGATGGCACTGGATGTCTTTGTTTTCAGTGAGAACCGACTAACCTCATCTTGAATCTGCACGTGACAGGAGATTTGGTCACATGATTACTAAACTAGGATTGCAAACAATTGCGCAAAACAGTTATTAATATAAGAAGAACAAGTTCATCTTTCTCCTTATCTTATTTTATTATTGGTGCTTCATTAACGAAACAATAATAATAACCGCACAGTCATGACTCATACCCTCCTCCCTCACCCCTCTATAGGGGCTCGGGTAATGGGGACGCAGTGGCTCTGTGGTTTGGCATCTGCTCACGGAGAAAACGGGCCGGGATCGACTCGCCGGTCCTGCATCGGGGGATGGAAGAACACGAAGATCGAAAACCCGCATTTTTTCAGTGATTCAGCAGTCCCCTGGCTTCCCATGGGTAGGGAAGCCCGACGTCTAGCCTTCTCGGATAAGGGCGAATATATTTCGGAGGTCCCGTGTGTACGTTAC
>JBCEWB010828936.1:0-13532 GCA_039654565.1 Peronia peronii
TGGACATATCCACTTTTTGATACCATTTTTATACGCAGAAAAGGCAGGGCTTTTAAGAGAAAACAAAACCCCAAAATCGCATTTTTTGAGCAAAATCCAAATCTCAGGACCCGCCCCCCTCCTTAAATATACATCCAGCTTTTTAATGCAAAGAATGGGATGATGTGGAAAGTAAAAACACCAGTAAATTGTTCAAGGACATTAAAGGAACCAGTGCTATGGAGTGAAGATGTCTTTGACCACACGAGCCACAAAGGCTTTAAATTTAAAGCCCACATCTGCGAGTCTATTTTTCTGGCCACCTGTTATTAAAACTGTCACAATTAAAACTATCAATATATTATTATAATTTATCATTAGCATAGTTTGTACATAAGTTGTTTTAAAATTCAGGCGAAGTACAAACAACAATGACATGCGAAAACAAGGCTGTTAATTTTTTTAAAAATGCATTTAAACGCATTGTAAGCAGGCTCTGATGCTTTCACACAATTGAACATCCCTGTCATTGATGTCGTAGGTCGTTTTGTTCATCAAACTGTTAAGTGGTTGTTATTTCATATTGTCCATAGTATTGCGAAATATGGGACATTGTGTTAGCCTATTTAGTTCCCATTTAGAATAACTATGGATACGTTCCTCGTCAATAACACTAACAACGTTAAATCTATTGTGCCATTGGAAAAAAGAGAGGGTGGGAGAAGTGGGGTGGAGAGGAGAGATAAATTGGTTTGTGTAGTTCGTGGGGTTGGAAGTGTAAGAGCATATCATTGTATACCACACTTGTTTGACTTTAAGCCTTCAAGGCCACCAAATGATGCAGAAAGTCCAAGTTCATGAGACTGGCCCAGAAAGGTGAGTGAACTCATCAACAAAAACATTGACAATGACAAAGTATTTTGATTAGGTTAACTAAGCTCACAGAACCTGACCAACTACACATTCAAAAAGACGCGCAATTTTTGCCCCATTCACTTCAAACTGTCATTATTTTTCTTGCTGCTTTGCCTGTTGAGCAGTGAATTTAAACCTGTCAAACTATTCTATTATGCCAACAAAGCTGAATGCCATCCATGAACTCTGCCACTAAAGAACAGCGAGAAAGCTGAAATGGAAACAGCGCAGTCTAAGTAAGCCTTTTTAATTTGTATTATACCACATACATTTAGGCGCATTAGAACATGTAAAAATATAGTATGTGTTTTACATCCACAGATCATATTGATAGTAACAGTTGAAAAATTACTCTTTTTATCAATGTACTCGCTATTGGTTCCTCATATCTGCATGGTAATTGTATTTTATATTTAAAGTTGACAATTACAAGACAGCCCTCTGAAAATGTTGCTTTGTCACGTTTTTTTTTTTTTACATCTACCTTTTGACTGAGTGTGAAGGCTTTCTATGGACGTCAAGACTGGTTTGTTTTGAAGGTCTAAAGCTGTTTTCTAGAGCATTTTCTGACACCAGGAAATCTTGAATTTGAACAATGTTCGAAACATCCCATAAATTAATCCATTATAACGCATACCTCGATGAACAGGTTCTAAACTCTGGTTACTCCACATAAACATCTGTATTACAGATTATTTTTGAAGTTAAAGATATTTTGTGCACAGCTTCATGGCCCATAGTAACAGCTAATCTAACCTCTGACACACTGGTAACTGCATTTGAAAAGGCAAGTGTCTGTTTCAGAGTAATTTATTCTTGATTATAAGTCCAAAGCAACAATACAATAACAACAACAACAAAATCCATATTCGCAGTCTTGACTAGAGGTATCTTCTATACGTGTTCTATTTTGGAATTAGTCTACTGTTTTTTGTTTTTTCCCGAGATTCATTCGTTCACTGTGAAGTTAGCATTACTCATCCTTCACTTCATAGCAATCTTCCCTTTTCCTTGGTCATCTGAACGGAAAATATAGTGTACAGCATTGTAAGATTACAAATAGCATAATGCGAAATAAAATTAGTAACTGAAGGTATGTATTCCAATTAGTGTATTTGGCTACAGCTTTACATCTAATCTGATACTGTCTTGTAAGGTAATATAAAGGTAAAAAAAATCAAGGCTTTTTTTGCTCGTTGGAGAACGTAGGTAAACAAGTGATCACTGCGCGTATCATCTATTGCCATATTCCCCCCCCCCCCTTTTTTTTTCTCTTTAAAAAAAGAAGCATTTTCACTATTGCTATTATCATCATCATCATCATCATTTTTGCATGCTATCGTCATTTTATAGTAGAAAAAAAAAGTTTTTGCTTTTCTTTAGACGTCCTCAAAACTCATGCATTTTTTTTCATGTGGTCATGGTAGTAAAAAGCTAATTGCTGAATGTTGGGTATAAAGGAGATAATGAATTTTGCAATTCAAGGCAATCCACGATTATTTCTCTCTTCATTTGGACAGACAGAGAGGAGATTATTGCAACAGTCGTTTTTGTTTTTTGTCTATTGTTTGTTTGTTGTCGTTGTTGTTTCTGTTTTGTTTTGTTTTTATTTGTTTTCTTTTATATTTATTGTTAAACGATAAATAATGCAGCTGGAGAAAAACGGTCAACAATTTTTCGCATTTCTTCCCAGTTGTTGGAAACCAAGGCAGAGTTGTTTGCAAATCAGTTCGCTAATGCAGCACACTACATTGTTACCTCGATGATTTAATCGCTAAAATTTATATTTCACCATCTAATCTGGTCCTGTTGTGGACTCCTAAAGCCAGGCTATGTCACATTTCCAGCACTTATTATTATGCATGATATAATCCAGCAACAGGCTTGATGAAAGCACATAATCTGGCGTTTAGAATGGAACTCATGCTTAATCTGGAACTCATCACTGAATGTAGTTCCCTCTTCCGCTACCGGTAATCATTCTTTCATCCCTTAATGAAGCTCTGTTCTATAAAACTGACAATGTTGTGCGGACATTCATAGATTTTGAGCAATTTTCCATAACGTTTCTCTATCAACAGTGACAGACAAATCAGCCAAAACTACGAAGAGTTACTTCTGTTGCTTTATTGCTTTCTCATAAAGTTGTCACAGGGTGACGATCATGTCAGTTGATTTTCCTCTTCAAGCTCCACATTGACCTTCTGATAGTATTTCTGAGACCTTTCTGATCCCATGGATTATGATCTTGGCAAGGATCTTTCCAGCTACTGACAGTTACGATATTCCTCGGTGGTCTCGGCAGTCACTTCTGTCCCCTCTCTCCTTATAGATGGAAATAATCATGGCATTTTGAATTTTGTGATGGATTTTTTTTTTTTTTAACAGACGTTGAAGGATTTCAGAATGTATGTTTTCAGTTCCGACACTCTCATTTGTGAATACATCCTTTGGTATTCCATTTAGTGAAATACCTTGTCACTGCCAGTAGTTTTCACTTCCTGATTCGGTTCCTCTATTGTAAATGGTTTACTTACTCGTAGCTCCTCTTGTATATGTCTTTGCGCTATTTGTTAGCATATTGTCCTGTAAATGAATTTTATGTTGTTTTTTTTTTCTTGCAGCAGAGAATGTATAGCAATTTTAGCAATGTCGTTGTCTTGATTTTTTTTCAAAAGCCTTAAACAACGACAACACACACACATACACACGCAACAAATGGTTTTCAATACAGCCATAAATCTTCCTGTTTTTATTTATTCATTTTTGTCCCATTTTAAAACTGCAGTCAGAGCTGTTGTCATTGTTTATGGTATTCTTGGACTCTTCAGTTGTTCAATTTCTATGGTGCTGAAACTGGTATTATCTTTTTCTTTCTCATCGGTTTGAGCCAGGACTGTCATCTTGTCATATAGTGATCAAATGAACATTCAGTCTCTTGCATGGCTTTGGTATAGAGTACTTCAGCCAGACTAGCTCTTTCGGATGACCATATAGTTTAGGAGATGCCACTGTTTGGATGTGGGTGCATCCATGTCAAATAATTTGTAACTGAATGAGAGAAAGTTAAGGTGGTCTAAAGTTCTTTAAATAAGTAGAATTTTAAGATTTTTCCATTGGAAATTTCCTTTTGTCATACATTACAATAATTCCTGCGTATATCTTGTGTTTTCTAACCCGGGGATTGAAGCCTCCTAGTGAAGGGGTGACAAGTTTACCTATCCACTTCGTTTATTAATGTCTGCTAGGATTCTTTATTCTCTTGCAACCTTCATATAGTTTTTTTATTCTTTCGGATATTCCTGTTGGTAAAGATATTAGTTTGAAGCCATACCAGTGTTATTGATAAATGGGAAAGTTTATTGCCACATCTGAATCTCTCCTCTCAATTACTTTTCTAATTCAGTAAAACGTGTACTTTTTTTTTTTTTTTTACTGTGACTCACTTCTGTACTTCTCTTGAAGGGCAGCGATGTCGATACAGCATTTTTGCAAGTGAAAGTTCTCCTTTTACTCTAAGTTTCGACGTACGTTAATATTGCTGTTGCAATAAAAGGTTAACCTTTGTCTTTTGTATAACCTATAAGCTTGGAACATATACTGTTTTAAATGTGATTTGACGTAATTTAATTCGGCCTTCATTCGCCCCTTTGGCCCCCCTCTCTCTCCCCCCCCCCTCCCACCCGGCCCCCACCTCGCCAAGTTTGCTATCATTAGTTTTATAAAACATGACAATTTTCCGTATTCCTACCTTTTTGTAGGACGCCTTAATAGCAGAACAGTAATGGTCAGAAGTAATTTCCAAATACTAAGCAAAGAACTTTAATGAACTTAGCCGTTTTGTATCTTTTGTTCTGTAGATTTATAAAATACTATTGAAAGGTGAAATGACCTGGCATTTGTTCTATTTGCATAAGTTAAGATCCAGTTCAGGCCAAGATTCAGCCTAAGGCATGTTTGCGTCTGTTTAGTTATTTTGTTTGTCTTCAGGAAATTATTTTAGATTGACATTAATATTTATATACATCCTTTGATATATTGAGTTAAATTTTAACCCGTAGTAATATTGTTTAAGTTAGATTTTAATTCGTAAAGTATTCAACCGTGCTGGGCGTAATGTAGCCGTAATCGTGCTGTTGCACCGTAAAATCACAAGACGTACAAAACAAAACAACAACAAAATTAATATTGGATGTATTTTCTAAAAATCTGTAATTTAATAAAAGAAAGTACACAATGTACTCACAATATTAGATCTATTTGACAGTTTATTCCATAGACTTTCAGATATCTACACTCGTAAACGTACATTTAGTGGGACTAAATAAATCCATCCGAGCAAATGACATCGATGATTACGTTGATAGTATCGCCATCCACCGTGTTTTGGCTCCCATTGGTCTTGTGAAATCCACACTGGCAAAAGATCTAGAGTCAAGGAATCATATATGGGACACTAAGCTCTTCATGGAAAAGAAATCATTCCAGTTTTCAAGTATCCCTCCTTACGTTTCTTTGTGAGTGTTTTGTGTGACAGTTAGATGCCCCTGTCGCTGTGTTTGGAGTGTCTCATAGCTGATACAAGATTTGTATGTTTGCTACAATGAAATTACCATGTTCTACGTTTACCCATCTGAATGATACCCCTTGTGGTACAGGTCCCTCAAACGGTACACTAGGGAAGCCAATTTGAGACACTTACAATCTTCAGTCCAGTGAGTTAATAAATCATTTTAACAGTATTATTATATCACTGTGTTTTGTCTAGACCATTCAGAGTTAAAAAGGGGTTGGGGTTTTGTTCATAACAGATTGACAGATAACAGTATGGTACACCTGCCAGCTGATATGGTACACCTACTAACTGATATGATACACCTACGAACTGATATGGTACACCTACTAACTGATATGGTCCACCTACTAACTGACATGTACACATTTCTAAGGTGTACATAACACATGGTACACACATACAGTCTACATACAATTGACACGAAACTATCGAGAATCGAAAGCACATAGTAATGGTATGAAAATAACAATTGGCATTTATTTACCAATGCAAACATCACAACATATATTTTTGACTCAATCTCTTCCATAGTCTTTCCAACCAATTTCTCATCATTTTTCCAGTTCACATGATACAATTTACAACCCCCACTACACTCAACCCAGTCCACATACACACCATCCATCTCACCCAAGCAGCCATGACACACATTTTCACAGAAACATTGTATACTGACTATTAACTGGCTTTATGTACCACCAGCACTATAATATTTTATAAGTTAAAAATCAATAGATTTTAAATATTTTCTTTAATTTTAAAAGTTTGAAATAAATGCTTATGCTGTGGTCAATTGTTGAAGTTATTCTTTATTTAAATAATTTATTTTTATTACTAAGATCATGTTAGAGATTGTTTATTGACAAGGGTAGATATTTATTCACAGTGCAGATAGATGGAATCCCCTTAATCCTGTTTTGGATAGTTGTCTTGGGGGCATTGTACTGCTTAGAAGCTTCGCTGACGTTCAGTTTCTTTTGTTTCACAGCACTGACAGCAGCTTGTACTGCATTTCTTATCAGCTCACAACCAGCTTCTCAATATCACTACCGGAGCACATGAATACAGGAAATACTTGTGATGGGCGACGCAAAATACAAAAATCGGCCGAGAAAAGTAGCGTAAACAAAATATAAGGCAATAAACTGGCCATTGGCCCATCGATAGGGTTGGCACATGAGCGGTTCCTTGACTCTAGATCTAATCGGTCTCTCCTCCGTCTGGATGCATGGAGGACTCTTAGACAATATACACACGCCCTTTGACCTTTCACCAGGGCCCTTTTGCGAATGACCATACTTTCGTTTTTGGACAAGTTGCTCTCGCTAACTTCCGGTTCCATTAGTTCCAGAGAAAACAAGGTGCATTGCTGTGTCCCGCTGTGCACTGCCAGTTCGATTTAATGCCTTGGTTTATTCTGGTATTAATTTCCACGGGATACAGAGATGAAAGAACAGTGGATAGTAAAGATCAGACGTGATGAAGGACCCGATTTCAAGCTAAGTGGTGCCAAAATCATTAATAATTTTTACGACCATTCTGGCACCAGAATTCTATCTCATGAATGCAACGTGATTAGAAACGATAGATTGTATCTTTCATGTAAAAGTTAAATTGCCTGTTAGTGATGATGGAAGATATAGATAGTTGTCCTTAGGAAATGGAAAGTTCCACATTGCTAGATACCAGTGGGAAGAATAAGAATTATATCTAGATCTGCCGTCATTTTTAAAAATACAGTATATGCAGTGCATTGAGACAGACTGTTTTTCACGGGATTTTAGAAAAATCCAGTATTATACTGGATTTCAAAAAATTGTACATTGAACCAACTGCTGTGAACATGAGGGCACAGTACTACGATTATGGTGCTGCAGGTAACTTTGTCAAGCGATCAAGGAGCTCAGTGCAGCTCATACTGATGAGCAATTTACATTTTTCACCAGGTCAAAGTGATACAGAAGATCTTGCTGACAGATTCCTGATCAGCCCTGCAACAGTCAGCAGGAAAGTAGTAATCTGGGCTAACTATTTGTATTTTGTTCTGGGCAGCATGAACATTTGGCTGTCTAGGCAAGAGGTCATTGAGCACATGCCAGCTGATTTTTTAAAAAATATCTCTGAACAAGAGTCACTATAGACTGCACAGAAATTTTTACCCAGATGCCATCCTCGCTCGTTTTAAATTCCAAAATGTTTTCTTCGTACAAAAATTCCTGCACTGTGAAAGGTTTGATAAGCATTGCTCCACATCGACCAATTACCTTTGTATCTACTAAATATACTGGGAACATTTCAGACATTGAAACTGTCAGAGATTGCGGGTTTTTAGACTTTTTAGACCCAGGTGACAGTGTCATGGCAGATAACGGTTTTGCAATTTCTGGACTTTTACAAGAGAGGGGAGTCAAACTGAACATGCCTCAGTCCAACACCTCTGGGCAGCTCTCTCCTGCTGAAATTAATGAAAATCAGTATCTTCTTTACGGGCCCATGTGGAACGAGCTATCAGAAGAATTAAAGAATAGGCTACTCACTTTTCTCTGGTACAGTTCCTCTAAGCATGTGTGAATCTCTAAATCAGTTGTGGACTGTTGAAGCTTTATTGACAAACATAAAATCTCCACTGGTAAAAAAATATATCCACACTGATAAAGTTTCCTAGTTTTCCCATTTTTTTATTATGATGCCATTTCAATAATGTGACGCAATAGCAGCTCACTTGTAATGTAATATTAGTTTTAAGAGGTAAACATTTAATTTACTTTGTCTTTTACTATGTCTTCCTGTCCCTTTAGACAGATAGAAGAAAAAATTGCTCTGTTCTGTTGCCCAGGTTATCACTTCATTTGAGCTCACCATATATGTTTGTTTTTCTTAAGCCTTTCAATCCTAAGAAAGCAGGATTATCTCGACTTTTAAGAGGTTCCCTGTTTTTGTTGAAAATTTTTGTGGGTAGAAATATGGAAATTTTGCCCGGACAGCGGCACGCAGCCCACTCTTTCATCGATTTTGAACTGCCAAGGGTTCTTTAAGTGCGTAACGTACACTCGTGACCTCTGAAATATATTCACCCTTATCCGAGAAGGCTAGGCGTCAGGCTTCTCTACCCAGAGGAAGCCAGGGAACCACTCAGTCACTGAAAAAATGCGGGTTTTCGATCTTCGTGTCCTTCCATCTCCCGATGTAGGACCCGCGAGTCGATCCCGGCCTGTTTTCTCCATGAGTAGACGCCAAATCACAGAGCTACTGCGCCCCCTCACCATATAATACACTCATGAGATGCGACACGTTGAAATCAGGCTCTCATCAAATTTTTGGCATATGGAGTTATTGGTACCACTGTAAAGATTATTCAGTTCCCTTTCTATAAAAAAAAAATAATTTTTTTTTTGTTCTACCTTAAATAGAAGTTCGGATATTGGCAATTATTAAAGGCAATGGGAGTGGCCTATTGCTGCAGCTGAATTAGTGAGAAAATGGCCCATCACTTTTTTTAATCCTTATCAGGCCATGCCACTAAATTACAATTTTGGGTTTTCACTCTATTTCAGCAAATATAACTCTGAAATGCATTTTTTATTGATATAGAACGGTTCTGAGAAGAAAAAAAAAATGCATTAAAAATTCATTCACTGTTGAAAAGCACGTGATTTCTACTGTCGCCTCAGTTTGACGAGCGCCTGATTTCATCGTGTTGCGCGTCTCATTTGGAAACTTTCCTTGAACTTAATTGCCAATAGTTTTTGCCATATCTTTCCGACCCGCGACATAGGGTCAATAAAACAAATACGTTTAACTTTATTGAATGTTTATGGAAAACGAAGACTAAATTAAAGTCAGTGTTGACCAAAATCTGGAGTATAGTTGGTAGGCTTAAGAGTTATGCATTGAGTCTTTGATCGCAGTCTGCTTTCTGGAATATGCTAAATAGCTGTATCAGGTAGCAAAAACCATTCTTAAGAGACGAGTCACTAGAGGGAAGGATTGAGGGGGACGGTGGGAGGGGGAGCTGGCCGGAGGGAACGAACATTCCCGTCTGAGCCGTGGGGTCACATGATTTTGGCGTCTCGTTGTGGTTGCCTAAGCCCATTGGCTGATCGTTCAGTTCACCACGAGGAGCTGAGTGAGTGCAGTCAGTTTGCTCGCAGCCTCCGAGTGGTAAAACGTGGCATGGCCAGCTGTCGATCTCAGAATTACGTGGTAGGTCACTTGTTATTAGCCATCTTGAATTTCAGTTAATGATGTGTAAATTTTTAAAAGAATAATTTCATCAAGGAGCACTTTCGCATCTCTCTTCCTCCAAGAAAATGCTGATTGCAAAGATATTCGGATGGATGCGAGACCCACGTGGGTGGTTACGCAATCTTGAATATCCCTTTTTTTTTTTTTCTCAAGTCTCTCTCCCTCGGCTCGACGTTTCCCCTTGTCACTAAATGCATCGGTTTATTTTAGTTTCTGAAATGGTTTGATGAAATATTTGTAAGTACTTCAGCTCAGGTGGTTATTTGAGCCTTCCTAAAAATTTAATTATAAAAATTTTGATTATTGCGTCATAAAACAATTTAGATATGACAGCATATATTATTTCATATCCATTCATATTCAGAAGATCAACTGAGTAAATGGAAAACTCTTTTTAAAAAATATTCGCATCTGAAAAAGTACAACTCAGAAAGTCCGACCCGCTTGGATCGCCACCTTGAGTTATAGGAATATCCCATATAGTTATTTCTACATACTTTTTCGAAACACTATTAGTATTGCGATGCTGATTTGAAAAATGTTACTATATAACATTCGGGTCTTTTGCCTCGTGATTTTCAGCGTTTCGTTGCGATCAGATGGTGTTATCGCCCATTAACTGATCGCCCTCCCCATGAGGAGCAGAGATTGCAATCAAACGACCCCCGAGTGGTACAGACAAACGAATCTGGACGAGGAAAGTCGATCTCAGAACCACGAGGCAGGTTATTGGGGTAAGTGTGCTGATAGCTTCAAATTTAAATCGCTGTTTGTTTCAAGTGATCAATTTCAGAAACACTACAATAAAGTTTAGGTGTCCCACCTTCCTTTCTCCGAGAAAATGCTTATCACAAAAATGGCCGAAAGAGAGGCCTACATGCTTGGGGAGGCCATATTGCCGATATATATCTGTTGCGTGGGTTAAGAATTTAAAGCTTATTTCAACAGTCTTTGTATATCACTTTAATCCCTCTTTCCCCCATGCCACTAAATATGTAATATTTTCTAAAATTGTAATTTCACTGATTTTTTTAAGGGGGGGGGGGGGCGTCCTGGTGGTGATTTTTTTTTTATTATTAAAGATACACTATTTTAATCTTTTTCATCGAATTCGGCATGTTCAAATTAGAGGAAAACAATGAAAAAAAATCGACTTTTTCATATGGTTGCCATGGCAACGCCGCCATATTGGATTTTGGCGACTCTAAATTGACTGACTTTAAAATCTATCTCCTCCGCCAAATTTCAGCGGAAATTGATAAAACTTCAGCATGTTGTATGACATAACATCTGAAGTTACTTATTTTTAGCCCTTTCTACGCAACAAAAATTTTCTAGAAATTTTTGAAAATGCCATGTAACAGAAAATCAAATTTCGCCGTTTTTTCATAATAAAAACCCATTTTTCTCTAAAACTTGCCAACCGAATGGGCTGCGCATACGTGTTTTTTTTTTGGGGGGGGGGGGTCTTGTTATGAAAATGATGTATACCAAATGTACCAAATGATGTATATAGAATCGGTTACGAAAGAAAAAAGTAGATAGCAAAATACTGTCAAGAAACCCGATTTTGATAAAAACGCGTTTGTTTTTTTTTTCAGCGAAAAATGGACATGGAGAATTTTTTGTTTGGCTTACAGCCTCGGAACAGCAATTTTTTTCCATACTAGCCCTCTCTCGATTTTTGTGTCTCTTGTTGCCGTTTTTCGGCTTTCTGGGCGTACGCTTTCTCGAATTTTGCTCCCTATCCCCCATCATTATAGGGGCTCCAATAGAGTGAATACTGGGTTCTTTAGGGCCTATATGTGCCCCCCATATCTTTTTTTGTCCAAACCAAGAGTGTTTTGACCTTTACTGTGGCATATAGTCCACAAGTGAGCTCTGAAGCAGCAGAAAGAAAGGAAAATTTCTACTATTTAGGACGAGGAAATTCATTTTAGAACGCCTTGTGAAAGCTTATACTGATAATCTGCATGATCAGCAGTTTTTTTTTCGCCTCATAGTGGTCATCCAATGTCCATTCCTGGCACTGGGGTTCGTGATATTGCTAGAAGAGGCCATAATCAAGTGTCTTTTGTACTTTTGCCTATATATAATCATATAGCGATGATCTGTGATTGCATGTAGAAGCCAAATGGAGTCTGGTTGAAAGTAGGCAGGCCCACCGTTGAATGACCATTGGTCAAACACGTTAAAATGGTCATATCCACTTTTTGATACCATTTTTATACGCAGAAAAGGCAGGGCTTTAATAGAAAACAAAAACTCAAAATCGCATTTTTTTAGCAAAATCCATATTTCAGGACCCCTCCCCCCCCCCCCCCCAACTAAAAGGTCTGATGGAACATTGGGAGGAAACTCGGCCCATGTGGTCAGTACCAACATCTTGAGAATTTAATACTAAATATCTTTATCAATACTATAGTTTTAAAAAAAAAAATATTTCTGGCTCACATTCATAATCAGAGGAATTACTGTTTCAATAATTTAATCTTTGTCTGCTCCTAAAAATATACAATGCTTATTAAATAATGCTGTGTGACTGGGGCGGAGAATCCGACCCATGTGGTTTGTATATTGCCATTTTGTGTTATAGGAAAAGAACTGTTTAATTTTTACACTCCTTGAAAAACATTTGGTATACCTATTATGGCAATGCAGAGATGATGGGTGGGTGTCTTGGCTGTTGTCACGTCATTTTCTCATTGTGTTCTCACTTGCACTTCATACAGTAGACTTCCCCTCGCCCTTTCAGGAAGTGCTGATTGCAAAGATAGTAGAATATGAGGCCCACCTGGGTTGTGACACCATCTTGAAAATCTCAAATATTTATTTCAAAATTTAAAGTTTGATCTTCTGTTGACGTGGCTTCGACAATTCCCCTATTTCACAAAATGCACTCGAAAAAAAATGCAGATTTAAGTTCTTGGAAGAGTCCGATGGAACCTTATAAAGGAACCTGACTTATGTGTTTAGTCGCGCCATCTTCAACATGGCTAATATCTCGCCATTATGGTGAAGCATTTTAGGGACGTCAAGATATTTTTTCATGCTAACATTCATAATAGTTGGTGTTATATTCACAACAACGGTTTTAATTGCTATAATTCTTTGATTGCCCCTGGAAAGGTTAATACTGCGGAGTTGATGCTTTGTGACTGAGGCGGAGAGTTCGACCCACGTGGTTGGTACATCGCCATCTTGAATTATAGAAAAAAATTCATGTTGGGTCTGTATAATTTGCTTGAACGTTATATTTAATTCACTGATGCCATCCTCGTTCCAGGGGTGGCATCTCTTCCCTCTGTCCTTGCTCCTGTCCTCTGTCCGCTCTCTTTCTTCTCTTCTTCTTGACGTGCAAACGTATCTTACCGTGTTTGGCACAATATTGCCGTAATCATACTGATGTGCTATTAAACCCCAACACAAACATACAATATTTGACAAATTTGCTTTGTTTTGCTTGATCATGGGCTCGAGGTGTGGTCAAAGGTTAATCCCAAACGGAAAAATGTCACTTTGATAGCATCAGGCAATACTTTTGACTATAGTGCCCAAATGGTGGCGGGCAGGGCTGGCTGTGAATAATACCAGCACGCAAAGCAGATGTCCTTTGAAGCATCAGCTAGTCCGTACGTTCCATTGCCGGATGGAGAAGGGATTATAAGCCCATTATTTCCTTAGCTCATATTTTCTGTTCTAAGGTGTGTCTCTCAGAAAATCCATTCCTTTCTTGTTCCACGTCACTTGCGTCTATTTTTGGGGTGGGGGGGGGGGGGGGGGGGGGGGGGGGGGGGGGGGGGGGGGGGGGGGGGGG
>JBCEWB010829045.1:0-16183 GCA_039654565.1 Peronia peronii
TTGGGTTGTCGGGGAAGGACCCCCCCCCCCCCCCCACATATACACGGAAAAACAAAAACAAAACAAAAAGAAACAAATCAGAAAAAGGGAGGATACAATAAATATCAGCAGTGTTGGAAATCGACTCGCCTGACTTCAGCAAGAGCGAAACAAGGAAGAACAAATCAAAGCCAAGCAAAACGAAATCAGCCCCGTCATAATATTCTGCACAAAAATATATCAGTACATTAAATATTATGTTGGCTTGTCTGATTCCTTGGAATTCTCGTGGTGGGCAAACTGATTTAACTGACTTGTCATGACATATATTAAAAATATTTGTTAACTGATGATTTACTGTTTGATAGATTCCCTTTAAATCAGTGGTTCCCAACGTTTTTACGCTTACGAGCCTTTACCCAAAAGCTTGAAACCCATGCCACCCCTACGATCAGCAACTTGATTTACTGTTTATTTTCTCCGATGGAGAGAAAAAGAAACATCTAATTTTTGTTTTCAAGAATGCTGTAACTATTATCAAACTGGTGTCATGTAGTGACATTGAACAGTTGTGACACGCGTTTTTGTTTTGTTGTTTTGTTTTCACTGAGACAAAAACAAAAAGTATATGAGAGCATATGAGTTGAGCTGAAATTTATTTTATTCTACGCCACTTCTAACTAGGCTACGCGATCCCCCTGCCACGGCTTTGCGACTTCTAAAGGGGTCGTGACCCACAGGCTGAGAACCCTGGTTTTAAATGAAGGATGTGACGATGATGGACTTACCTGATACAATAATGCCGTTGTCGGCAAAAGTTTTCAGCAGAATCTTTTTTTTTTTTATTTTCCATTTGATTTTGTCCTTAATAAAGTAAAAGATGAAAAACGAAACAGAACAGACGCTAACTACATTATAATTGCACAAAATTATAGGGTTTTCTTTTACTGCCAACTAGAATTTCCACCAAAGACTGAAATTTATTCTCTTCCACTAGTTCTGGCTACATGGATTATCTTTCAACCTGTTATAATTTACAGATTTGGCCTAAAATATAACAATAAAGTTTCATATTATCTTTTCCCAAAATGTGTATTTCAGTTTGAGTGCAGACTTTCTTCAGCCTTGTTAATCATTTGAGGTTCTTCTTCTTGGAGAGGGATGATGCGACAATGTTGATTTTGAAAGTACCCACTTCATCTTAAACTCCAAATGTTTTTAATTTCACAATAATTGTTATAAAATCCCAAAAGATATCAGCATACTGATCGTTTTCTAAAGGGAGATTATCGGAACTTTTGTTTGAAAATTATTTCCACCATGGATTATTCCCCTTGTCTTTTATTTTTAATTGTAATCAGCCGTGTGAAGTGTTGAGATTCCCCTCCCTTCCTCCTCCTCCTCTTCCTTCTCTTCTCCCTTCCCTCTCCTCCATTCCAACATACACTCTCTTTTTACGTACTTGTTAACTATAGTGCAAAATAAGGGAGCACAGCTGAACTCATAAATCTATTCCATCCTAAGCGTACACTCTATCTAGAGGCCAGCCAGCCGACCATTGGACCAGGTGCCTAGAAGGCCCAATATTCTTCTCACGACAGTGAACTCCATGTGTTTTACTAGAGGACAGAGACACTCAATAACTTGTGTGCACGCAACTATTGCATGGCGATGTCCTAATTCATAACATTCTTTGTATTTGTCTCCATAACATCGTGCTACTAATCTTTCAGAACCACAAATGTAGTATTTCAATGTTTTCTCTTTGCTTCCTCAGTAAAAAATGGTAATTGCCCTCTTTGTTAGAATTTTGTTAATAATACTTTTTTTTACATCTTTAAAGCAATGAGAACAAAAGAAAGCATACATAGAAGGTAACTAGATAACACTATAAAAGAATTTAGAACATAATATTATTATTGATATGAGAGAAAGAAGAAGAAGTGGGTGGACTCATTCTGCCTTACTTTATTCGCTTACAGACAAGGAGTATGCTTTTGCGTTTGTTGATTTTTGTTTGTAATTATTTTTCAAAGTCAATTCGCCAAACCCATCTACATTACTATGTTAATTATACATGCAACTGATTGCACTGTACTTATATTTATACTTTGTCACTTGATTCAAGTGAATGCTAAAACAGTGCTCTTATAAATGAGTGCTCTTTTTTTTACATTTACCAGGGGGACAAACCGGATACTGCACAATAAAATTACAAGAGGATATATGAAATGAACATCTCATCCATTTCATCTGTGTGTTTATAATTGTGCACCGAATGAAACAATCTGGCACTAAAAACTGAATCTAAAAACTAGACATTATAACATGCCATCACTGGTTCAGCTTTTGAAAAGGTGGACCTAAAGGCAGATAATTTATTCTTTGACAATCTTAATCCAGGCATATAAGATTTACAAGCTAAGAACTTTGAACTTTTCAATTCACCATATCAAGAGGATTTATCTGGTACATATGTATTTACAATATAAGATCCCTCGAGTGATTTCAATTCTGTCACTTTCCTGCACCATTGATGTTCATTTCCTCTTGACTAAAAGCTTATAATTTTGAATGTTGACATTATAGTCCTACACAGTGATCTGGAACATACAAATATTATCCAGCTGATGTTTCAAGGCAAGAATACCACTGGAAATTTTGATCAGTAGTTTATGTGTGGAAACAAAACAAAACAAAATAATAATAATAAATCATACGTCAGCAGTTGTTACAAAATTTCTGATCGGTGTCTGAAGTCTCCACGATCAAGTAATTCTATAAAACATGACATCTAAGCGACGAGCATCCTCTGGAATTGAAGTATATAAACTTTTTTATTATGGTGTCTGTTACGTTCTCCACTTTGAATTTACTAGAATAAAATACATGTAGTTTTGATGCGATGTTTGGGTTTATCTTAAGAGAACTTGAATCATACGACCACTACAGAAATTTTCTGCTTTGTGGTCTGATTTCTGTATCCTATCCTAACCCGACAACAGAACACATGTCACCATATTACAATCACAATGGTGTCACTGCTAATCCCAGGTTCAAAAACAGATCGCAAAACATGTTCAAAATTACTATGAATAGGAAGAAATACCACTGGAAATGATGATCAGTACTTTGTGTGTGTGTGAAAATAAAAATAAAGCATTGATATATATCATCAGTTGTTACAAATTTTCTGATCTGTAGCTGAAGCCTCCGTGGTCTCTACAGTGCTAGTATACATTTTTCTGCCGTCTGTCTCAAGGATACCGTGTCTTGCAGCTTAACAATCAAGAAGAATACTTTCTCGGTACCAAAAGATTGCGATTGTGAATTACTGTGGTGCTCTGTTCTACAGTCCGAAACAGAACATTATCTCACCATGTTATGAGTTTGCAATCACAGTAAGGTTATGTCCTACAATCCGAAACAGAGCACATGTTAAATAAGTTTGCAGTGACTGTGACATTCAAAACCAGATCACTTTTCACCACAATTGCAATTACAGTATCGCCACCTAAATGATGTATTGTAACGATGTCCAAAACTAGGGAGATTAGAGTCATCAGTACGGTGATATCAAAAACGCTTAAATGAGTATAAGCACATCAAATATGCATAAAAACAAACAAGTCTGCCCACTCGGAATGAGAAAAGTTCGTATGAGCCGCCTTGAGTACCAAGAAGTGCGATTACGACAAATGAGCAATTTAGCGGTATCGATGTATTTTTGTTACATTACTTTCACTCCGGTGTCGATTTCACCCTGTACTACTCACCGCGGAACCAATTCGCTGAGATCTCCTTAAACGCCTTTAAAGAAAATTAAAATGAATAAAACAAAACAAAACACAAAATTACAATGCATGGCAAAGCAAATTAAGTAGTTTTAAGAATAAAACAATAGTTTTGTGGGAAAACTGTGAGGCGTTCAGCAAAAACAGGGCATATGATGAACATTTTCAATTTTTAGTTTTTAGTAGCGGTAGATTCTGAAACTGTATATTTCTGAACAAAATGCAGTTTGAATTTTGTAAATAGCTTCATTAGATGCTGAGATACTGCATTTTAATGACGGGGGATCACAATACTATGAAATAGAGAAAAACGAAGTTAAAGTTTTCGCTTTTACTTTTAACACATATTTAACACATATTTAACACAATAACTCTTCACAGAGAAATCGCATATTAACTAATACCACGTCTGTTCAGTTGCCACAAATGAACAACAAACATGTGAAATGACAAATTCCTTGTTAAAAATAGTTTTTAAAGATTTCACAGTATTATGTGATTCTCTGAAGGTCTATGTCTGGAAGCGATTTATATTCGCCTGTGCACTTTAAAAATTAGATCTAACTCTAAATAGATTATGTGTAGCAAATGGTGTCAACTAGATCGAGATTATTGAAAACACAAAGACATAAAACGCACTACATCTCTATCGATTTTACACAATTTTATCTCCTAGCAGACAATCTAGATCTAGATTCAAGTGCCTTGACTTGAATATAGATCTAGATATAGATGTAGATCTAGATGATTGTATCGTCTCCATCATCCGATTCCCGTCAGTGTTGGAGCTATCTCCAGTGAAAAATTTATTCACAAGTTCCTGCAGCTTGTTTTCTTCTACAATTCCAGTAATATTACATCTTCTGGCTTCTTTAATAGAGAGGCAATCTTTTGTCACTCGGGCTGTGTTGAAGACCCGGGCCTCCATTCGCCACTTTTCTTGTAAACAAGCACCACAGCAACTTCATAACGTCTTGATATTTTTTTATTTTAAAGTATTTAGAACCTTAATAAATAGTATTCAAATCGTTAAACAGAAACCAAAAACGTTGTTTTCAATGTGCAGGAGTTTAAATGAGCAGGGTGGAAAAGGACAGCAGTAATGATCAGGAGAACTGATGATAACAAGAAGGCACTGGAATCACGGACGCCAGGTACATGCTCACTACTCCTAGTTCAAAAACTTCGAATGTAAACAAATTGGTATGCAATACATGGGGTTAGTGTGTAGCCTAGTACATAATGTGGTGACCTAGTATAATAGGCTAAGTCGTCTGTAAAAAAAAAAAAAAAATGGATTTTCATGATAAATTTTCGATGGAGTGGCTTCAGAAAACCCTTTCAAAAATACTTTTAGGTGTAAAAAAAAAACAAAAAAACCGAAAACGTTTTGCGGGACGAAAAATAAATGTTTCAGGAACACTTTCGTGCCAAAAATCTCAATAGGTCTAAATTTAGACCTGATCTTGGTTTTTTAATCATTACTCGAAATGAATGCTAGCGACATGTGCCGTGTTTTCACTGAACGCCTCCCTTTAGAACAATGATTAGACATGATTTTTATAAAGAATAGAACATGCTTCATTTCAGGCTGTTATTGCCAATGTAAGCGTGAACTTAGATTTTTGCAACACAACGCCAACGACGACAACAACAATAGTAATGAAGAAAAACGTTCATTGTCGGTATCAGATCTGAAAATCTTATAAATGAGCATCACCAGCAAGGTGTTTTTGGTATGTATGGATCGGCAGTAGGTAGCATTAGTGGGTGGTGTTAAATATGCGTATTCGCCTCAGCCTGAACTCCCGCACCGAGCAAACTCATTCAGGGCCGTCAGCCATCTTTGTCATCCGCCAATATCTGGACGTCACCAAATTACTTGATTTTACTAAGTACGGATACATGAGCGAAAAAAAAAAATCACAATCCCTCCTTCTGGTTTGAATGTTGTAACATTGTACAAAATCCATAGCGTTGTGGAAATTCATTAGCTTTATCATCTCGTGAGATATATATCTATATAGATATAGATAGATAGATACATACATACATACATACATACACACACACACACACACACACATACACATACACATACACAAACACATACACATACACACACACCCACACACACACACCCACATACACACCCACATACATACCCACATACACACACACACACACACATACATATATATATACATATATATATACATATACATACACACATACATATACATATAATGAGAAAAATAATATATATATATATATATATATATATGTATATGTATATATATATGTGTATATATATATGTATATATGTATATATATGTATATATATGTATGTATATATATGTATGTATATATATGTATATATATGTATATATATATGTATATATATGTGTATATATATGTATATATATGTGTATATATACACACATTATTTTTCTCATTATTAATATATATTATATATATATATTATGTATACATTATTTTTCTCCTTAGTCACTCCAAAGAAAAACAGCACAACTAATTTTGTCCTTCTTTACAACGTTTGTTTATTTATACTTTTTATGTGCCTATAGTATTAACTTCGCCACCGGTAACTGAAAACTTTTTCTTTTGAAATCGCTCATTGATCTTTTAGACTTTCGGTGGCCCTGTTGAATCCACCATGAGTGGTGGAATGGCAACTCGGTTTAGCCAGCACTCTTTTGACGTATGATATCCAAAGAAGACGCTTAAGCCTACAGATAATAAAAGACAATAGTTATCGCCTATCCCCGTCTCTGACTTAAATCAGAGATGAAGTTACTTTAACAGACTGCAAGTTAGTTTTATTTGTTTTGTTTGTTTGTTTGTTTGTTTTTTTTGGTTTTGTTTTAAATATCCACCATCAACGGCATTGATTTTCTTCTCTTGGGATGGTATTCATTGGTCACCATTCTCAGTCATACAAAAAAAATAGGTGGACCAAAGAACCCTCTTATAATCGGTGAGATAACCACTCGCAGGAGGTGGAAAAGCGAAATCTATATTGTAACATCATCTTAAAACATCTCCTTAAAGCGGCATCTTACCCCAATCGAACTTTTTTTTTTTTTTTTTTCAGAATTTCATTTGTTTGCTTGTGGTTTTCTTTCTTGCCAGGATGGCTGAATATGGCACTTGTTTTCCTAAGCTTCTTCTTCAGTGTTCATCGGTTGGTTTATGAAGATGATTCCACTTACATGATGCCTGTCTTTGGTCTTCTTTGCGTGGATTACATGGAAAGGCACTGTTTATAATTCCCGACCCGAACTTAATACTGAGCGACCCTAGGTCACTCGAGAGCTGTCTGGGTCAGATAATTTTGTCCCCCATCCGTGGTCATGTTACCCACCATTGATGCTGTAACTCTTTCTTCCCCTCGTCCTGTCTTTTTCTCTTCCTCCTCATATCTTTCCTTGTTCCCATTCCTCATTGCTATATAAGGGGGTCGGCAGTGCTTCTTGATTAGAGCATTTTCAAAACAGTTTTCACAACATTAACAAACAGTTGAAACGATGTCCTTCAAAATTGTTTTGCAACTTGAAATGTGTTTCTTCTTATAATAGGTGGTAGGGTAGGGGAGGGGTAACGACAGGGGAAACACGCTGTTGAGTGAAACCTGAAATAGGATTACAAAACTGAACAGACAAGGCTGTCTTCCTTTTTTGATGATTATAATGGTATTTTTGTTCAAACTGGAGATTTGAGCCAAATGGATAAGGATGACTGGGCTGGAATCTCTCTAAATTTGCTCTCTTCTTGGTGCCTATAAATTGTAGTTACGTGGAAGTTATTACTTCCCATTTTCAGTTCACATCTCTTCCTCATCAAAATTCCAGTCAATTTCCTCCTTTCCCTTCCTTCTCTTCCTTTTGTCCTTTTGTCTCCTCTTCTTTCCCTGAAAATTTCATGGAGGGTCAGTATATTGTTACGTTCTCTTTACGCCTTTCAACCTGCTGATCCGATACATAATAATAATATTAATATTGTCAAGAAAAAGAGCCGCTAATGAAAGGGATGATGCAAAAATTATCAAGGCTAATTTATTGATACAGGTGAGTACGGAGACGCTGTTCAGCGATTCCGTGACGGGGAAGGGGGAGTGAGGGAGCAGTATTTTTGTAAACTAACACAACGCCACGCTAGGTAAGACAGCAGCTGACTAATTTTCAGTAAACAGAAAGTGCCAAAGTGCAGAAAGTGCAGCATGGAAGATCGTTGGATTCTAAACACTGACAACATTATGTACCATCGCCATCTTTGTTATTTTCAGGCCTGAAACGTTATGTGAACAGAAATGTTTCAAACAGTTCTAAAACACATTACTAATAATAAAGCTTATTGTTGGGGCCCTTTTGTAGCTTCGGGTTCAGAATAAATTCCCTGATCCTCTCCCACTCCCCCCCCCTTTCCTACTTATTGACGGTTGATCTCTGCCGCATACAACTGTGGTTCAATTATTAATTAGTAAAGAAGGTCATGTTGTTTACGGGGATTCTCTCCGCGGGATTCTTGTCATCAAACATTTAAAAAAAAAAAACAACAAAACCAATAACATTTATATGTCGAGAATGCATCACTGATTGCCATAATATTGCTTTGAATAGCAGTACATGTACTTCATCGCATTTCATCGAGATTATTATCTAGTTGGACATCAAATTTTAACGTTAACATTACAGGTTTAAACCTGTTTCTTGTGTGGGCATTACCGTTTTTCCTGAGAGAAAAAACACATCTCTTTACATGAATATCATATTTTTCAAGCCGTTTGATTTGGATTTATTTGCAGCATTGATATAATTAAATTCTTCTTCTTCTTTTGTCCATCACATCACATTATCTCTTTGCCATTGTCTCAACGCGGTTAAGAGGCCCATGCTGCTCTCATGGAAATTACTAAAATTAAATAGGAAACTATACATAACAATATAGCATTATATTCTTAGATCCACAAATTATAAGATGTCCTTCTTGGTGAATGAAATGGATTTCATTCCACCCACTCTCCCCACCTCCCCCTCAAGTTAAAAGTAAAAGGGGGAGTGGGTGTTATTTATAAATATTAAATTAACGATATTTTCTTACCCAGTTTACTTGTGCATTTTGGTAGTTCATGAATTAATTTGAGAGGAAACGACACCGAAAAGGGTCTATACAACAGTGTCACTTTACAAATCCTATCAACTCGTGGAAAAGCCGTCATATGTGTCACACATTAGACCGTAACAGTGCAGAACATGACTAAGTTGCGACACCATCCATCAGTGATAACTCCGAAATGTGGCCAACACCAGTTACCATACGCACAAGGAGGTTGCGGCTACGCCGCTCAAAAACCCCAGGCCTGTGCTGTGAAATTGGAGCGGTGCGTGTCGCGACGCCCCGCCCACGCACTCCTTCAGCTGGCCTCTCGTCACATGGATCTCGCAGGTAGGTTGTTTACATTCGCCGATTCCGTTCCAAGTTTTTCACGTCCCTAACACGGAAGTTTTTACTTGTGTGGAAATACTTTCAAGTTGTGTGTAGGAATTTGTCTCCCATCACTTTTACAAGCTGGAGGAATTCTTCGTAAGGTAAGAAAAGTTGAATGAAAAACATACACAAAGCCAAAAACTTTTATTTTTTCAACGAAATAGTCTAGTAATCTTACTCTGAAAACTTGTTGACTCGAAGTTTACGACTGTGAATTCGACTACAAAAACCGGATCGTTCAGTTTTCGAGTGACACGGATGCCGCCGACAGATCGTCTGCTAGAAATCGAGATGTAGATCTAGATCTAGAACAGATTTATTATATGTTTCAGTCTTGCAATTTGGTATATCGGACGTATTTCCATTTTAAACTGATGGATGGTCTGAACAAAAAGGACTCGGAATGACCAGTTTCAGTTAGATCTAGACTATAGGACAACTGAGTCACACGTGTATCGGGCACAGCCAATGAACCCTCCCCCTTGGCAGGGGGTTCATAGCTGTCGATTAAGTTTAGCAGTCCGGATAAGATCTAGTCTAAACCTGTCCGTAGTCTGGTTTACTTAAAGGTAGATCTAGTCTCCAGTCTCCCCTGCTTCCCCCTCCCCTTCGCCTCATCCAACAGCTTCTCTGGGGTTTTCACACTACTAGATCTAGATCTATATAAATCTAAATAATAAAAAGGAAATGTTAAAAAACATGAAAATTGAAGTGGGGGGGGGGGGGGGGGTTGGTAAGGGAAGAAAAATAGTGAAATTTAAATTCTTAGACCTTATTACCAACTTCCTTTCCAGCTGTTTTGTGCTATTTGAGCAAAAGGACAAAAAAAAAAAAAAAAAATATGTTTTGAAAAAGGAACAACCCTCAAAAGCTGAAATTCAGTACTTACAAAAGTAAATAAGTGTTAAGTCTCATTGTTTCCAAGAAGTCTATCTTAAGTTGAAAAAAGGAATTCTTTCCCACCTGAAGTTGAAAAAATATTTTATTCCAAATTAATGCCATTACATTTTTACAATCATGTGAAATTCTATGCAAGATTTTAATTGAAATTTGATTGTCAAAAAAAAAAAAAAAGGAAAAAAAATTACATGTATTTAAAAAATATTTAAGAACATAAATACCTGGAATTGTCGTCTTCAGATGTGCAAGTACGAATTCATTTTTTCTAAATCAAAATGTGTTTTTTGGATATTTTCTGTATTCATACTTTCTCACATTGTATTCAGTTAAAAGATCAAGCATTTTGGAAATTGTTTTTAGTCATAGGCCTATAGATACTAGAATGGGTTAAGTAAAAAATGTACAGAGAGCCACAAAATTGGAAAATTCAGCTGGCTTGTGCAAGCAAGTGCTGAGTATACTATTCCACTACTGTGTATAGACAGTGTCATGTGATATGTGAGTTTTTAGGTAATGATATATGTGACATGGGCCTACATCAGATTTACTAGTCCATGCTAATTGTAAGCATTCCTTCCCTAGAGACACATTCTCAGTTGAATTTACACTAAGGCTGGTACTTGAAGAAAACATACACACACGCAGAAAAATGTTTGAATTAAAATTGTCAGTGAAAATTGAGATGTGACACGAAATCAGGCTCTCATCAACTGTGAATAAATTTCTAATGCATTTTTCTTTTACTTCACAGAACCCTTCAATATCATTCTAAAAAATGCTTTTCAGAGTTCAATTTACTGAAAGAGATTGAGTAATTGTAATTAGTGGCATGGCCTATTAAGGATTAATAAGGATTTACAAAACTGATCAGCTATTTTCTCACAAAATTCAGTTGTAGCAACAGATCACCCCTGTCATCTTTAATTGCCAATATCTCAGCTTCTTAAGGTACAACAAAACTTTTTTCACACACAGAAATGGAAATGAATAACCTTCGACAGTGATACCAATAACTCCATATGCTCAAAATTTGATGAGAGCCTGATTTCATTGTGTCGCATCTCATATATCTTGTGGTATCTACCGTGAATTTGCCTTGGTTTTGGCAAGAAATTACATTTCCCAGGGCTGAACTGGTCTGTTGTAATATATATATATATATTAGATCCCATCTAATATGAAAATCAAATGTGCCTCCATGATTGCTTCAAAGTGATTGTGACAACTTTTCAGTGCTTATGATAGAGATAGAAAGATATTTGGATGAAAAAAAAAAAAATTAAAAAAAGTCACTTCTAAAAATGAGTATATGTGATACAAAATCAAACATTTTGCCATAGAGTGAGAGGCATGGATGTTGTTTCATCAAAATCTTTGTATAATATTTCAGTGCGAAATAAAGTGGTTTAAATTTATTTTCCCTTACGTGAAGAACTTTTGGCCTACTTTGAAACTAATCTTTCATAGTTTCATTAGGGGTTGTATGGTGTATGTAAAAATCACCTGCAAAAGGCAAGCAGTATATACATACAATTTTAGAAAATTTCTGCTGGAATAATTAGCCAATAAATCAATGCGCAGCAGTATGTGGGTCTGCAAATCATATTCTGTATATAAAACTGTCAAATTTTGTCTCATCAACCCGGTCAACAATGCTGAAAATATTTTATTTACAATTGGAATTTACTAAGAAATTGCAATTAGAAATTACAAAAAAGCGATTAAATGGTGCAAAAAAAATGATCATCACTAAGTGAGAGAGTTCTGCGATGCATTTATATATCTGTGCAGTTGTTAGCTCTGCTATTTTCTTTTTTAACTATTTGTGGTTGAAGAACTGAGAGGCTTGGCTTATTTGTTCTTTATTTGTTTGTTTATTGACCTGGATCATTCTGCAATCTGCCTGCAGTCAAAATATTTTTTTGCAGTCTCTTCTATATACACAGAGACAATGAAATACTGTAACAGAAGTGTAGAGACAATGAAATACTATAAAGTATAACAGATGTGTGAAAAAACTACTCTATAGTGTTGACTATGTATAGATAGGTATTTATGTCTGTCTATATCTTTGCCTATCTCTCTGTCTCTCTCTCTCTCTCTCTCTCTCTCTCTCTCTCTCTCTCTCTCTCTGTCTATGTATTTGTATATGTGCTATATAAATGATAAAACAAAATGATTCATTGAGTGTATCATATTTTGTTTGTATACACTTAAAGTTTACTACAACTGAAAAATGCTTGGGGGGAGGTGGTAGGGCAACTGGGAGAGAGGGGGGGGGGGGAGGGGATGTCATTAGCCTTTGATGTTTGAACACGACCAGCTATTTATATTGCGCATACACACCCCACATTTTTTCATCGTGTAAAAAAATCCGCCCTTTCATTCATTCATGTTTTCGTCAGCTTTCTGACAATTCAGAAAGTGACGAGTCATCACACACATAAGCCGACAGGGGCGAACAGCACAGGGTGATGAGAATGAGATGTCTGGGTTTAAGTTTTTTCCCTCAGTGTAGAAAAAACATATCCAATGACCAGTTTTTCTATGGTCTGTGGCTTCTTGTATTATATAGGTCTCTAATATAGCAGTTGTGTTATTTCAGTAAATAAATAGCACCAAAGGATCACAAGAGAAAAAAAAATAGCGAAGAGCTTTTTTTCATAAAGGGATTTTTTTCTCTTTATATATTCCGTCTGATAACTATAACAGATAACAAGGAGATCACATACACAGTGATGTGCATTGTGAACTTGGCAGGTTAACATGCCATTGCATACCTTTGCGATATAGATTTAGATTTTGATAATACGGCTGCATATATTTTATAGCTAGCCTTTTTCATTGTAGAACTTTTGAACTTTTTTTTCTTTTTTTAAATAAGCTTGAATGCTTGATCATTTTTTTCTTCCATTTTGTTGCTAAACACTATAACAAACCAGTGGTTCTGGGCTAGTTTTCTGCTTCCTCGTGGGACCTGTCGTCGGTCACTGTCCAGTTTTTAGGCACATTCCCATTATGTCCCTTTTCTGTTTTAAATAAACATCTTCCGTGTTTTTTTTTTTTATCATATTCAGTGGAAAGATGTGATAACGTTTTCTAATAATATATTTTTATTTTTTATAAAGCTTATATGGAGTTGAGGGGAGGTAGGCACGACCTATTATGTAAATGATATATAAGGGAAATGTCAAAACTGATTTTTAGTCAATTTTTTTCCCCATTTCATTTTATCCCAACCCAAATTTCTTCTTTAAAAAAAAAAAGATGGCGGTGATGAGCCATAGCTTGGATTAAAATTTAAATAAAACATATCTATGTAGGAAAAACAACGAAACAAATGTTAATACAGGTGGAACTCATCAATCAAGCTCATATTATGTGCGTAACTTTGGCAGCAGAAGTTGAGTCATCACCCCCCCCCCCCACACACACACACACACAAAAGTACAATGGAGAGAAATAAGTCTAGAGATAAAGAGAGAGAGAGAGTGATCAATAGAAAAGAGAGAGAGAAGTGGAGAAAGAAAAAGAGGGGAAGAGAGAAAGAAAGGGAAGAGGGGTAGAGAGAGAAGATAAAGAGCGAGACAGAAAAAACACCGGGAATGTCGCCTGAGAAAGGGGAGGAAGAGGGGAGGGGGGCGGAGGGGGATCCCTCATAACAGCTATCAGCTCTTACGTGATAACAAGGAGCTTATACTATTATACTGGAGAGCGGACTGATGACATTACGGGTGCCGAATGTGGAGCCATGGCCATGAGGGCAAGAAACCTATTTAACGTTAAGGCTTAACGCCGCCGTTATTATGTTACCACGTGCAAAACTAAACGAAACTAACGTATAGCAATACTAAATCTAACCCCATGGCCATGGCACGCTAGATACATTGTGTTTTTGTTAAGACGGCGTCATGAGTCCGCACTCTAGTATAAATAGTATAAGCTCCTTGGGTAATAATTAGACTACAAGAAATCTAATTTTTAGCAGGCCCTGTCAGATTTCTCCCTGCAGTCACAAAGATTACTACTACTACTACCCTATCTGATCAACCAGTGCTTGAAACCAGTGAGCTATTAATAAAATACATTACGTGCGCCCCACTAATTCAAATAACTGTGTGCGTATGTGGCGATGAAATATATGAAAAGATACAGATGGAAAAATTACAAAGGGCTGCGTGATGCAGATGATAACTATGATTGTTATATATGCTTTATGATAATATTGTTAATATGGGTTAGATTCTATATACGTCATCTCGTGGTAATATAGAAGAAATGATTTATATGCTGCTCAGACATGACAATGTGGCATAGATCTACTTTTTTGCTTTTTTGTTATGTTCTGAGGACAGTGGAACTTAGAGCTTCCTCTTTTCTCAGGCTGACGTTCTTTTGTTTGGGGCTGTTGAGAATGGACAGCAGCATAATATAAGAATGAGAGCGTTATACATAACACACACTCTCTGAACAATGTGGACTCACGCTTTCAAAAGACTTGTGCGCGTGTGTGTGTGTTAGCATTTATTAGAGACAATAATTAACAGTAGTATAATATAATTATTATATATAGCACACACACACAATTTTTCCTTTTCTCTGCCCTGCAGAGGAAAACAGGCCAGCATTTTCATGAACATGCTATGCACCAGTTACCCCCCCCCCCCCCGCTCCGCACCAACTTGTTCGATAACACTGCGTTCTATCAGCCCTCCCCCAGTTGAGAGACACCCGAGTATTGCTAAGTCCCGATTAGGCCTTCTCAAGCAGGGAAACTCTCCGTTACTGCTGATAAAAGATAACATTGATAAAAAGAATATTTTCAAGAAAAGAGAAGGAAAGAAAAAGAAGGAAGGCAGTTTCAGTGGTGTGTTCGGGTTAGGCGACTGTGTGGAGTTAACACTAAAAAGAATTTGCTGTTCTCTTATCAGCAGAAGGTGAAAAGCCTTTCCGCTGTTATGGTCAGGGAGAATTTCAAGAAGATCCTCCCACCTCCCCCTAAAAAAATAAAGGGAAGTGATGAGCCATCTGTGTGCGTTTGGAAAACACAAAATTTCAAGTTATATATATTTTTAGACCATTCAAGTAACTGATAAAAAGCTTGTCCTGAGTATGCATCCTAAAACTAATTGCATTTTCAGCCAAGAAAGTTCGCATAAAAAAAACAAAAAAAAAACATTTATATATGACATTCATAGCTCACTGGTTCAAATAAGTCGAGTCGGACAGCTGAAAAAATAAAGGCAGTGACAAAATTGTCGTCGTGCCCAGCCGACTGTATTGCGAGAATCTCTTTGCTGAGTGCGCCCTTTTAGTTTGAAATTGAACATTCATGACAATAGTATCCCCCCCCCCCTCCCCCCCAAACCACTCCCTATCCCTCATTTTTCTTGATGGTTTTGCTGTCTTTCAGTTTGTTTAGTGTAGCATGGTATTTGATGAAAAAAAGAAAAGATGTATGATTTAGATTTTTTTTTTTTAACAGATATTTATTCAAATCTTTCAGTAATTTCAGAATGCAGACATTTTTTAAAATGTGTTTTTTTCTGTCAAAGGGGAAAGAAAAACGTCTCCTCTCACAACATAAAAGAAATAAGCATGTTCCCTCCCTCCCCCTCCCCCCCCCCCCAAACCCCGTTTCTGTAGGTAATGAGCACATTTATTTTTCATAAGTTTCGTTTTATGCCACTCATTGAGTTGTCTGACAGCGTGGCTGGCATTTCCTGTACTTTTTATATCATCACCGGTGTTATCTATTTATAGTTATTGGCCATTTCAGGACAATTATCAGCAATATAAAAATCTTTGTTATGTCTAATGCAAACCATCTCCATCAGTGCTGTCTGCAATATACTGCACTGTGTCAAAGAGCAAACGGGAAAAGTTTCCTGGTGTGTTTTGGAAATTCCGCTTAAGAGGAAAGTTGAGAGAGAGAGAGAGAGAGAGAGAGAGAGAGAGAGAGAGAGAGAGAGAGAAAGAGAGAGAGAGAAAGAGAGAGAGAG
>JBCEWB010829156.1:0-16182 GCA_039654565.1 Peronia peronii
TCTATCTATCTATCTATCTATCTATCTATCTATCTATCTATCTATCTATCTATCTATCTATTTATCTATCTATCTATAAGATCAGATGATATCTAAATATTTTTAGCATTTCGCCATATGTTACAAAGGTGCACGTCTGTAAAGCCACAAAAACACAATAGTAATAATTAACATGTGACAACAATTAATTGTCCACGGTACTCATCAAAAATCAATTGTATTTTCTATTCTGTCAGCGAGATACAAATATCACTAATATATCGTGACCATGTACCATGTTCTGTTGACTAATGATGGAAATCTGTTTGAAATTTCATCGCTTAAAATGTATGTAAGTCTGGCTTGCGGCTTAGACAAGCTTGCGGACAAAAATCTGAACATGTATCCTACACGAGAATAAGGTCCAAAGAGAGGACACGGAATAACCTACCTGGTGTCGAGAAATCGAGACTAATATCAAAACTTCGACTGGCTAGGTATGAAATGGAACAGAAAGCACACAATAGGAGAGCTTAGGGTCGTTATGAACACAAAAGTGGCCGGCCGTAGTTTTAGATCCAACCTTTTGTGTTTGACTGTCAGGAAAATCATGGGTCGATAGTGAACTGCATGAATAAGCATTTATTTTAGAAACTCCCCAGTGATTTCACTGTCAGATTCCACTTGATAGAGTGTAACAGCTACTCTGTATCACGACAACTTTAACGCCAACCTGATTGTTTCTGTTCTTTTAACAGGAAGTAAACCCTCAGCTACCTCAAACATGTTAACATTAAGGTATGAAACTCTTCTATTCCAAAGTGATTCATATGTGATCTCAACAGAGGACGTGAACAAATCGGGTTGTTGACATAAGATCCAAATTAAATGGACTTACTTATTATTGTTTCTTCTACTGTTCCTGTTTCTTGTTTCTCTGGCTGTATGTGTCTAATTCATGTATCATTATAAAGACATTGTTAGACTGATAAGGTTTAGAGCTCCTAATAGGCAGCCGCCTTGTATGCTTCCCAGGAAGCTGAGAATGCTTGTGAATATCTCCACTGTGTCTGTTGCGTTAATAATGGATTGTAAAACGCTTTCAGCTCTTACGCTTTACAGGTATAAGCGCTATATAAATGCTCTCTGTTATTATTATTATTATTATAAGTATTCAATTTCCATGGTATTACAAGTCGTAGGATTCTTACGATTACACTTTCGTCAACGTCTGTTTATAGTGCCTTATTTTCCTATTTTTAATTCATTTACTCATATTCATTATCATGGGAAATGATTAAGTAAAATACTAATCTTTAGAAAAACAGTGTTATGTCACTTTTCTCGTTGCCAGTTACCTTTCAGTCGTTTCATGGTCCACAGTTTGGACTGAAATTGTGAATATTTTCGAATGATTATTCTATTATAGCTGTTATAGTCATTGTCTGTGGGAGGTACTGAAAGCCTATCAAAAATTGAAACGGGACGCAGCTTTCAGAATTGTTGATCAAAGTTTGTTTTAGATTGGCCTCTGTTAGTCTATTAACGGAGATATATCAGTAGTGAGTGGTTTAAAGTATTCAGTTGTTGATAAATATTGCAAACCTAATAATTTTTATTTTGGAAAGTTGTGGTTCATCTCTTAACAATTTTTTCTCACCTCTGGTCACGTTCTTTTTTTTCTTTCTTTCTTTCTTCCTTTCTTTCTCTTTCTTTCTTTTGTCTTTCTATCTTTCTTTCTTTCTTTTCTTCCTGTCATCCTTTCTTTCTTTCTGTCTTTCTTTCTTCTATCTTTCTTTCTTCTTGCTTTCTTTCCTTCTTTAGCCACAGACAGAAAATAATTTTTACTTTGACTACCCTAACAATACCAGTGCCTTACTATACCCCGTGCCAAATTTTGTCTGCTCTTTCTCTTTGTTTGATTTTGTATTTCCTCTCTAACTTCCACTTCTTTTGTCTAATATTTATGCTTTGAGCTCATGAATTTCATCCAGTATCAATTATTATGTTCCTGTAACTTGTCCTGAAAAAATATATCAGCAAAGAGGTCCTAGCAAGCCTACATCTGCCTGACTCCCAGTCTTTTTATTCAAGGTCTGAAGCATTGTCTAAGAAATTGGAAAAGTCGGTTTTCATCAGGTTTAACAGTTTAAATTCCTATCAACTGTTAACTGCTTATCAAATCTACAAGACTGTTGCAGATCTAGATCCAGAGATTCTGTTTGATCAACGGCGAGTGACGGGTTAACCGAGGAAGTGTCACTTAGCTGAGCTGCTCAAAGGCTTGTTTTCCAGAGTGAATCAGAAGTCACCGGGCGGTCGATGCATGTTTATTGCATTTATAGACTCTCTATCGATCGCTTATTGATAGCGAAATATTGTTAGCCAAAGGCCAAACTTTTCTTTCATGTACATTTAATTTCCTAATGTATGGCCAAAATATCAATAAATTTTATAATTTGGACCCAAAATATTCTGACTGCCGGTTGTTTCTGACTCACCCTGAAATTTGTGTCCGAATTGTGTTCCAAATTATACACCTTATAATGAAAACTTACTCAACATGGATTGCATCGGGGCCTAAATCGTCATTTCTTGTGCATGAACAAAACTCATTAGAGAAATCCTGGTATTCCAGTTCTCTCGACCGGAGGCTTTGAAACTCAACTGGGCAATAGAGTTCTACATTTTATCGACAGTCCTATGACAGAAAATGTCTTAGAAGAAGAAGGAGAAGAAAAAGAAGAAGAAGAAGAAGAAGTAGAAGAAGAAGAAGAAGAAGAAGAAGAAAAAGAAGAAAAGAAGAAGAAGAGGAGGAGAAGGGGGAAAAAAGAAAGAAGAAAATACGAACAATCGAACGCTCATTAAATGGACCAGAAATGGTTTCGCCCAAAAAGAACACTCTTAATTACTCTATCTCTAAACTCGTGGGGCCTATATTATTATGCTCTACGTCGCTTTTATTTTCCTAGTCTTCTACGTTCACATCTACAGGAAAAGAGATAACAGAAATGCTTTGAAATAAAACACGCTAAGTGCGATTCATTAATTTTTCTAACAATTTGTAATTGACCATTTGCGATGAAATTGGATGTTCTCACTTCCTGAAAAAAAAAAGCCACTCCACTTCTGGTTTACCGTCATTCATGATGCGCAACAGGTGACATCGTCTTTCTTTTTTTTTTTTTTTGTGAGATTTTTATTGTTCTGCTTGTTCTAAATATCTCTTACTCTAACAGTTAGCTCTAAAATACACGATACCATTTCTTCATTTCATGCTCGACAGTCGATGAGGGTCAGGGGTTGGTAATGTTGTTCGAAGGACCACTTGGTTGAGAATGTCAAGTATTCAATCAATACGAGATAATCCAAACATTGCTGTTATCGAATAACAACAACGACAACGACGACCAACAGGAGGGCATCTGTAACAGAAAATACAACTAAAAGGCTGTGACAACAACAACAACAACAACAACAACAACAATAAAACAACAACAACAACACCAACAACAACGACAGCAAGAACAACAACAACAGTTATAGCCCCATGCAACTACAACGGCAGCAGTAGCAATAAAAATAATCTGACTGCAAATCAGAACGAAACGAACAAACCATACATGAAACAAAGATGCTTATTTTCAATTTAATTTCTTCTCAGATCAAACGTTCCTAAATACAGACCTAAAGTGACACGATCAAGGATTGGTAAATAGTTAGCACTGACAGAACATCTCTGTTCGATTTCACACAGAAGTCAAACATTTTGACAGGAATTAATTATTATGTGCGCTGCAATTAAAGAACAAACAAACAAAATCGCACTTTGATATGAAATTTTCTATTTCATTCTGTATATATTTTATTTTTCGCAGACTTTGAACTTTGACATCGGGAAGAGGTTTACCTTTAGTTTCAGGCAAGATAAATAAGAGGCATATAGAGACGGCCAAGAAAGCGCTTAAGATGACATAACAGACGTAAAGGGGGAGAACTGTCTTTGGTATCAGATAAGGGGCGACAATTCCACCGGCTCGAGCCATGCACTGAAACCATCCACAGGCGATAGCTCTATTTGTTGTAGGATACAGTTCCATTATCCATAATTTGACGACATTCCAACCAGGACCCAAAAACGCAAAACATATAATGGCCAGTATTGAAGTAGGCAGGCAGCTGTGTTCCTTGTCTATTACATGTTGTACGATGACCACAGCTCCAGCAGTCATCATACTGATGCTCATAAAGCACGGGGCTAAACGTCGGAGTCCAATACGGGTGATCAGAAGTTGGGCACAGAGCTGGACAGGAATTCTGGCCACAGGTAGCATCATATAGTTGATATAGAAGTTTCCAGATAAGGCACTCATTCCGAATGCCACGGCATAGTAGACAAGGGACATGGTGAAAAATACAGTAGACATCACCAATGTGGGCTTAAGAAATTCTTTCCGAAATAGATCAACATAAGGGAGCAGCTTCGTCCCCTTTGTTTCTCGTTCGTCCTTCATAGATTGAAGATTTTCCAACAGGTCAGTTTTCGGCACCGGTTTTCTATTGAGTCTAGCTATCTTTTCAAGTATTTCTTTGGCTGGAGTTATCTTTCCCTGGACTGCCAACCATCTCATACTTTCTGGCATCCATACGACGGTGAGGAAGACAACAGCAGCAGATCCAGCCATAACATACTGGATATGTCTCCAGTCCTTTAAAACCATCATCATCAATGCGAAAGTAATATTAGCAAAGGGTCATTCTGGGAGTACAGTGACTACACCGCGACCCCACTGGGTCAGATATTCAGTATTATAGACCCCATTTATTGTGAAAACAGTGCCCATTGTCAGGCCGGTTAGAAATCGAAACATAGCGAACATGGGCCAGGAGACAGACAGACCACTGATCACATTGAACACCACACTGGCTCCCACTCCCCCGTACAAGGTGGTTTTTCTTCCGTATCGTGTGGCCAGTTGACCACTGAACAAACTGCCCAGTAAGACACCCACCATCTGGACAGAGATGATAAGGGAGATAATCCAGGCTCGATCACAAACCAGACCCCATTCTGTCACCACTGTGGAGGCGCTATCTCTGAATCTGATCTCACCAGGACATGTCTGCATCTCACTGCACGATGTTGTCCATCTGTGTTTACTCACATTGGAACTTAACAAGGACACATTGTCAGCGCTGACCTCAAGTCCATCTGAATTTTCCTGACTTGACATGTTGTTGTTGTTGTCTTGCAATGTCTGATTGGGGTCAGAGGTCAGACACATCATTCCAGGGTTATAACCGCCGAAGGCCATCATCATCATACTCCAGGCAAGGGATATCTCCATGAGAACGCAGACTGAGGTCACTATGACCTGGAAGACACCGCATCCTCCCAGCTCCTCTAGCAGAGTGTCCGTGGTCTCAGGTCTCATCCTACAGATGGCAAAACAAAATACAGACAAATGTCATCATTGGACAAGGCAAGTGTTACAGATGTCAAGTGTTGGTGAGCAACTGACCAGCAAATGGGAGTGTGTTATCATAAGTTGGTTAAAGAGTTCAAAACTTGGTGAGGGCATGTGTTTGAGGGAGTGACCTCGGCTGTCTTGAGCGAAACAGAACCTGCACTTGCCAGATCGGTACTGATTAATATGAAAATTGATAGTGCTCATCACGAACTCAATCGAATAGCTGTAATTCTACTGGTGGCATAACTTTTCCAGTCCTTAATGAGATATCATTAAGATTGGCTTGATGTACACCAGAAGATGGAAGAAGATGAGGACGAATAAATTATTGGATAAAATAAAACACAAAACAACAACAAAAACAACAACAAAAACAAAGACAATAAAACAGTAGGGACTTAAGAATGGACAAATAAAATGAGTGCCCCCTTAAATGTCTATTTGTGTATAAAAGAAGGAGAAAAATGTAAAAATAGTAACAAAAAGGTCGACAGAAAGAAAGAGAAAGCATCCATTCGGGAGAAAAACGTGGGAGTATAGAAAAATTCAGCAGGTCGTTAATCATTCATTATATTGTAATTTGAATTAATTTATGTGTAAGATACTTTATATCAGTAGGTTAAAAAGTTGCAGTGTTTTTATTCTGCCCGATCTTCACTAGAGCTCAGTGACAGGACTATCGTAATGTTGCACAGGGAGAGGGGGAGATGAAAGACTCAGCTAGGGAGTATGAAATATCAGAGATGACTCACCTCATTTATGACAATGCTTGTCACATTACTCATAATGTGCTCTCTGTACTGGCTTTTCTCAGTGCTTTCACTGTTTATGGTATACGCATGTAAGACATGGGTCCAGACAGCCCCACTGCAGAAGAGGATATCGATAGAAGCAATGGAGGTGAGATGCTATAAACACAAATTGGGTCTGTCCTATTTGGACCATATTATAAACGTCCACAGCGCCATCGGACAATACATAGGACCTACAAAATATTGAAATTAATATAAACCTAACGGAAATAGCAAATAAAAAAGAATGTACGGTCATCAAAACCGCAGCTACATAATTGAGTGACTATTATTGTAATAAATCTGTGATCTGCTTCACCGAGAACTGAACAGGGTAGGTCGGAATTGGCCAGTATTTTCCACCTCTCAACAATAAATTGGAATGCAGGCTGAACAATAACTTGTCAGTATATACAGCAGAACTTATGGCCGTCAAAATTGCCATGACAACATTCTTACAGACTACATAAAGGGAACTAACCATCTTCACCGACTCGTTCACAAGTATATTATAGTTTAAAAAGTAGTAAAAACGTGGAGCGAGCGGATTTGATCGAAGAAATATTAGTAATAAACACGACACTACACAAGATAGGACAGTTAGATTAGTTTGGGTACTAGGCCTGTGCATGATCGGTCACGATAACCGGTTATATCGGTCATGGACTCATGAACGATTAACCGGTTATGATGACCGAAGATCGGTTACGTTGTCGGTCATGATAGACCATGAAGCTAACGCGTTCATCAGTTAGCTACACGGGTGTCTTTAAGTCTCGGGAAAAATCCGTCCGTCAGCTATACGCGCCCGTCCCAATGCCAGCCTTCTCATACCCCTCCCCCTGTATATGACCTTTTTCCTTTTTTTCTTTTTTTTTACTGAAGTGAACAAAGCGAAAAAAGAAAAAAGCTCTGCTCTGAATTTTACTCACTATTTAACCCTAGACGTGCCAAAGGACGATCTGCCGGGTATTACGTATTGTACTTTGCATGTGAATTCCGTTTCAGATAATTGTATTACAATAAGAGGAAATGCGTTTCATATGTGTAATGTCATTTGTGTCTACACTATAATTTCTTGAACATAAATCAATACCATTGTGACAATATTGCATTCTGACTGTTTCTTGTGATTCTTTTAGGGTTAAAACCATTAGAATGGTAGACGTCGAGTCGCTGAGTCCACGCGTTGAATTGCCTCTTCCCTCAGCATCCCACCTCAGGGCAAACTTTTGACACGTGATACCGGTATGTTGTTTTACAAAATGTTAACATGTGAAGTGATCGTCATTGTTTGTGATTTAATTACAATTTTAATTTATGAGCATTATAGGGTAATATTTGGTATCGATCTGCAAAATCAGATTTGTGAAATATTGAGTTTCACACTCCACGTTTTTCTTTATCTGAGTCCCCTGTCAAAGATCAAGTGAGCGAAACTCAGGCTGAGTGTGGGTGGCGGATTTTTTGTTTTTAGTCACAATAGACTTAGGTCAAGACCATAACCGATAACCATAACCGATGTGACGTCACACATAACAAAGAGGAAAACATTTAACCGATATAATAATCTATCATCGACGGTCATGGGAGTCGGTTAACCGTTAATCGTCGGTCACGAACATTGTCGGTCATGCACAGGCCTGTTGGTACCCTCACACACTGGAATCAGAGATAGCGAACAGACAGATACATTGGCCAAACACGGCACCACACACCATACTAAAGAAATAGATGTAGGGGTAAATTTAGGAGAGATAAAGAACTTAATTAACGTGAACTAGATCAAGTTTGGCAGAGGAGGTGGGAGGGATGATTGTGTGCGTGTGTGTGTGTGTGACTCCTCTTGGAGGTTGGGAGCAGGAGTTCTTCTCTTCTGTGCTTCCCTCCGATTGGGGGGGGGGGGGGGGGGGGCAGTTGCTATTATCATATGAAAGAATGTGGGTATGAAAGAAGTATGAAAGATTAAAATTTTGCTGTTATAAATATGTCTCGAATCCAGTCAAAATGAGACGTATGTCGAATTTTCACCATATGAGGCTTTTGGTAACATGTGAGAGCTTATTTCATATCATTTCAGTCTGTGAAAAACGTTTTGGGCTAACTTTATTCTAGCCAGAGACATTGCAGTGTAAAGAGACAAAGGGGCACCCTCCCCCTCCCCCCTCTCGGCCCCAGCAATGACCGAAAGTCCGAAAAAATTGAGTTTAAATGAATGGTCGAACGCATAAATCTACATACCTACCTCAAAAAAACCCGATTTTAATATAAGGAATATTATTTTTTAAATAAAGAGAGGGTAAGACCGATACTGTCTTGTTCAGGAAATGAATGTACTTTCGAATACTGCAATAAAAAAAATCGATATCTGACCTACCTCATCACATTCAAAGCCCGATTTCTCGGTTCTAGCCCAGCAACTTAAGTCTCATTTCGACTGGCCTTGAGACGTATTATCAATGTATTGTTATAGTAATGTCTTGGGTAGGGACAGGCTGTAAAAGCCTGTGACAGGGATTAGCCGTCCCTACTGCCATGAGCCTTTGTCAGGTTTTTTTTTTTTTCGATGTTGTTGGAAGGTACACGTATTCGCCAAAATTTAAAATAAAGAATATAACTTAACCATACAGCTCGCTGGCTATGATTGCCACTGAGAGCGTGACTGCAATTGATTATAAATTTTATGTAAATAAATATATTATATCAATGACACTAAGTAGCAAGTAATATTTTGCACATCCCATATATTTCTACTTATGTTTGTACATATGTCTGGTATACATTGTAATATTTATGCATGCTATAAAATTTATCTTTTAACATTGATTACATTGTAAACTTTTAAGTCCGCCCGAACCAGACAGAGCCGTAGCCCTGGCCCCCCTTAAGGGCGTGAACAGACCAGAGCTGGCGGTGTACCGGGGTTGGGGTGGGAGTGGTGGCTAGCCACTCATATATATTATTATGCTGCACGCCCAGGGCAATGGCGCTGCGCAGACCTCGGTCCACCACCTATTCCTTTCCCTAAGATATATATTTTTTACTAATGGCATGAATGAGGATTTGAAAAATAAGACCCAGCGAGAGCAGTAGCAGGCTAGGAGGTTTTTGTTCAAACTTATTGTAGTGTCTTGTTGTCTAATCTGAGCCTGAAGTGGACCATCAGCAAAGCTGAGAGTGTTGACCAGTGGTATAATACTCGCGGCCAATACTGGCAGTGACCCTCAAGCCAGATCTGTTATATCTGTTATAAGCAGGTGTACAAGAACAGGGGCATCCATAAGACCCAACGAGAATCTATCTAGAGGGAAAATTATTCTGAGATCCCACATGTATTGTGTATACGTAATTTCTTTTTTTTTTTTTTTTCCCTGAGCCTCTTGCATAACATGTATAGACATGGTTGGATAGGGAATACCCTGAAAGGCTGAGATCGTCCTATTAAAATAAAGAACTGAAAGGCATATTAAAACCGTGATAACCACCCGAGTGGAGGTTGAAAGGTGTAGAATAACCTAATCTAACCTATTAAAACTTGATCTTGACATTAAAATGATTCCCACGTAAAGCTCCTGTCAACGTCAAGAAAAAGGCATTTAGATGGTAACACCGTTCACTGGCCTTGCTCAAACTACTACAAGTGATATTAGAAGGAAAATGATGAAGATAATACAGCGGGTGAACAGGGAAAAAACTGTCTTTGCTATCAGGTAGAGTTCCCGTAGCCCTAGTCTGGCGAAACGTCAACTAGAATCTAGGAAAAAGAGATGGGTAGGAGAAAATATGGACCGACAACATCGGGACAAACTTGATTTGAGCGCTATCGGGGATTAACTGAAGGATTAGAGAACTTGTTTTGAGCACTTGTTTTGAACGCTTAAAATTAACGATTTGTAATATCGAATTGGATTAGAGAATACTTGTATTTAGATTTAGACCTCACCCGTTCGCCAAATGTCAGTAGCATGATAATTATTTGTTGCCCTTGTTCACCATAAGAGTATTTCGGCATCAGTTGTATATCTGGCTAGATAATTACGTGCTGCACAACGCCATTGTTTGGTAAATCCAGTTGAACAGCCGAGGCGAAATCCGTAGCCATCTATAATGATCTCTGTCTGTTCTTTATTTGTAATGTTCTGCTCGATGATTCACAGAGGCTATTTCAAAAGAAAAATATAAGCCTATAGCTCGAAATGACTGTTGGGTTGTGTGATAGGCCCTTTGAACTTCAGATACTTAGAATTGTTAACACGCTCTTCAGGTCACGTTTTTACAGGCGATTGTATGTCATGTTAACAAAACAGTGTGCATAAACTCTTGTGATAATTCGCCAAAGTGACGAGTAAATAGCGTTTACGACTGTGTTATTTACACAGGAATGCCTCTTACCGACGGGAAAGATTTAACCGATATTAATCAGCTAAACCAAGCAATTAAATCGGCACCTTGTCTATTGATACATCGACTGTCAATTGACGAGTATAATGAGGATATATAGTAATGTGGTAAGGGCTGAAAACAAGCTCATTTTCCTACATTCTATAGTGCTCAAAATAAGTTGTGTGTCATTGACGTCATCAGTGATCAAAACAAGCTGGCCCCAGATCCAGGAATGGAGGGAGAAAATTTGTTCTGCAAAGATCATGGCCCTGTCACAGGAGTGACAGATGGACTAAACTATTGCAAAACTCGCAAAGAGACGGCCGGACGACTCTGTAAGAAAGGATAATATATAAAATATCAAATTAATTTGAAAAATGATGCAGGTCTCGATATGGTCAAGAGACAAAGGGTCACGATCGTCTGTCATAATGTCACATATTTTCTATACTAGAGATGAAATTCATCCATCTTATACGCTTGGTGTCAGTGACTCCTGCATTCCCTCGACTATTTCTATTTCTGGGCAGCCATATAGGTCTCAGCTTCTAAAAACTAGATGCAGAACTCATGGATGAAATTATGAGGACTGAGCACTTTGTTAGAGTTAGAAAAATCCTATGCAGCAAATTCCTTTACACCCCTCCCTCCCCCTTCCTCTCTTCACTCCTCTCCCGTCTTAACCACATAAAATATTCAATACAGGTAGACCTAATAGATTTGTTCTGAATGCCTCAGCGCTCACATGGTAATTGTGAACGTTTCATTTGTTTTACCCACTGAGATGTCAAGCAATAAGGGTAATCAACCTGTTTTTTTGTTTATATCACGGAACATCTTGCGCTGTCAAACATGCAAGCAAAGTTGATCATAATTATGGGGGTTTGATATTGTAACACAATAATCTAAAAACACATTAATAAACAGGAAAATAACAGATGGATTAAATGTTCATGCTTTGAAAAAAAAAAGAAAAGAATTTCCACCATTATTTACAATTCAATTTCAAGCTTCTGTGGACCCAATAACAGGTCGATTCGGAATACATTGCGCTCAGCACGGTTAGATACAGCTCTTATTATATACCTGATATATATTTAATTGATGATTGCCATTGATTTCGTCTTTAGCGCAATGTAGCCGTGATCGTGCTACTGCGTGGCAAAAGAATAATCCAGATCCAAACTCCAGCACCAAACGTATCTCTCCTCACCCATCACCTCCCTCCCTCCGCTCCAAACCACCTCTCCCCCCCCCTCCTCCCAAACGTTCACCTCTGTCCTCAGGACGGTCTCAGCTCCAGACAAGAGACGTGTCTTTCCTTCCTTAAGTACTACCCCAGGATGTCACTGAGCAAATGCACTACTAGGTCAATAGTATACGTCATCACCACCATCATCATCGTCAACATCATCATCATCATCATCATCATCATCATCATCATCATCATCAACATCATCATCACATCCCTAAATAAAAAAAAATCTTAAAATCTAAGACCACTGTCTACCGGCCACTAATCAAATACATAAAAACGCAATATACATTAATAGGGCACTGATGTATATGAAAAAGACTTATAATTAAATGTTTCAATATTCAGGTAGGAGAAATTTTTCAAGTTTAAAAAAAATGTAAATAGAATAATACATTTTTTAAGCATTAGAAGTGTACAGCGTCTGATTTACACTTAAAAGGATCACATTCCAATGGAGCTGTACAAATTTATATTGTCACTTGATAGGTGTGTATAACGTTTAAGGTTTCTGTTTACACTGTTAGTGCAATATCACGGACAACTTATGCTACATGCTGTAAAATTATAAAATTCTTATAGCCAAAAACGTTTTAGCGTTGCTATTCTTGCGAAAAAATCATCGTTAATGTGTTTATTTTGTAACTAAGTCGATTTACAGTTATGTGTTTCTTTCGCCCGTTTTCTGCATGATTAATGTCCATATGCGTGTGATGTCATACGTGCCGTACATCTTTGTCCTACTAAGCTGCCCGACTCGTAAAACAAATCTTGAGCCAAAGGCAACATCAAACGGTCGACTGGTAAAGGAGGAGTGATAAAAGTGGCATTCATATGCACCAGTATTTACCCTCAAGGTGTTTGATTTGACTCCGCCTTGGCCTCGGAGTGGCACAATGCAGGCCTACATCGAACCACCATACTGACCAATGCCTTCTTCTAATCCCTCCCCTAATTCCACCCTTTCTGATAATATTTGCAATAAGCCAATGAGAAGGAATTATACTCATAAAGACATGTCAATTTCACATGGATGTCACTTTTATCACCCCTCGTCACACAGACTATTTCCATTACAAATTTAATGTGTTCATAACCTAATGTAGCTGCTTGGACCAAACCATTTCACATAGGGGTGTATTTACGTTCATGTTATAGAATCTCAGTGTAAAATGCAAGCTATCGTCCCTCTGACCAGGTGGGCTTAGATCATTCTTATTAGATCAGACCGGCTGACGTTGAGGGGGCAACAGTAAAAGAAAAAAAGAAATATTACATGTGATCTAGAAAGTGTCACCCAAATAAAGCTATTACAAGGGAATACATTTTTGGCGGACACGTAGCGTACAGTTGTTTCTGGCGGTGATGAGGCTCATGGCAACGATACTGGAAGGGCGTGACATTATCACTAGTGGCAATGTCACAACGTCCCAAAAAGTATTCAACTTAACTAATGGACCATGCGAAATTGCTTTCATGGGTCGCTGTGATCTTGTGGTTAGGCATCTGTTACTTGGCGAACAGCTCACTTGGGCATCACGGCTTCGAATATCGGATTCTACTTTCGGGTGATGGGAAGAATTCGAAAATTAGAACCTGCATTTTTTTTTGTATGTATGTGTGACTCAGTCTGATTTCTTGGGTAAGGAAGTATATATGTATTTCGAAGGTCCTGCGTGTATATTCTGCACGTAAAAGAACTCTTTACGGTTAAAAATCGGATGAAGAGTAGACGGAAACGCGGCTATCGGGGGCAAAATTCCAAATTAAAAAAATTCTATACCCCCGCAAATTCTTCTCTCTAAAAGGAGCACAGGCACTATACTGGAAAGGGGGGGGGGGGAAGAGGGGGCTGATTTTTTAAAATTAAAATTATTACAGATAGATATTTAACCTTCTCATCGAATAAGGCATGTAAAAATAAAAAAGGACTGCTTCAAGCGGTTGCCATGGGAATATCGCCATCTTTGATTTGGTTTTATCTGAAATGGCAGACTTTGAAATCTTCCCCCTAGCCAAATATCAGTGTAACTTGATCAAACTTGATGAACTTGTTGTTTATCAATAAAAAAAAGCTACATGTTTTCAGCTCTTCACGTATTCAAACAAAAAAGAAAACGAGTTTGTAGAAATTTGTGAAATTGTCCTAAGTGAAATTTTACATTCGTTTTTTTTTTTTTTTATGATAAAAAGCTAATTTTCTTTCGCCAGAACGTTCGAACGCAATGGAACGCGCGGGGGATTGGGAGCGGGGCTTGTTCTGAAAATGATGTCTGCCAAATTTGGTAAAAATCATTCCTGAAATAAAAAACTAGGGAGCAAAATAGTAACAGATATTCAGGGTTTGAGGAAAATGTGCCTTAAAGTATTTCTTTTCTCAAGGGAAAATCTGAAATAAAGATTTTTTTGTTAAAATTCGGTTTAAACTTTATCGTAGCTTTGTTTTTAGATATTATCTCTCTCTCTTTCTCTCTTTTTCTCTCTTTTTCTCTCTGTCTCTCTGTCTCTGTCTTTCTCTCTCTCTCTCTCTCTCTCTCTCTCTCTCTGTCGCACTCCATATACGCCCTCGAAAACTCAGAAGTGACTCTATGAGAGTCCTTATAATGATGGGAGGTGGGGAGCAAAAATCGAGAAAAGATATTCCTAGAAAAGCATGTAAGGGCAACAAAAGATACAGCTAATGTCATGGAAAGAGAGCTAGTATGTGAGAAAGGGCAATGCTGGGGCTAAAAGCCGAATAAAAACTCTCCAAATAATTTCTCCTGTAAAAACATCAAACGCGTTTTTCTCAAAACCCGTTTTTTTTTTGTCACTATTTCGCTGTCTATTCTTTTTTTTTTCTAAACGGATTCCAACCAAATTTGGCATATATCATTTTCACATCAAGACCAAATAAAAAAAACGTACATATGTGCGGCTTTTTTTGATTTGTAGGTTTGGGAGAAATTTATGCTTTTAGTATGAAAAAGGTTAACATTTGAAATTTCATAATATGGCATTTGTAAAAAAAACATTCTAGAATATTTTCTATTTTATACGAAGAGCAGAAAACAACCAACTTTTTAGATATTATATCGAGGAGTACGTCCATCGAGTTTCATTCAGTTCCAATGAGCTTTGGCAGAGGAGATAGATTTCAAAGTTAGGCATTTTAGAGACACCAATACCCAAGATGGCAAGACAACCATTCAAGAAAGTAGACTTTTTCACCCTTGTCCTCTAATTTAGACATACCAAACTCGATGGAAAAAGTTAAAATAGTCTATCTGTAATAAGAAAAACAATCAGCGCCAGGACCCCCCCCCCCCCCCCTTTCCCCTCTTAAACTAGACATAAAATAAGATACTAGATCTAGATTTTATCTACATTCTACATCAACAGGCCCTAAATTCTAAATTAATTACAGTTTCAACTATATCAAATAAAGGAGATCTAAATATTAAGCTAGATCAACAGCAGCCCCAGAGTCTACCCCGGTCTCATGGTTCTCTGCTCCCACCTGCAAGCGGTGTAAGCCCGCCATCGGTGGGGTGTCTCCCATGGAGTGCCATCCTCGATGTTCCAGGGGTGACATTTTTTCTCTCTCTCTCTTTCCTTGCTCCTGTCTTCTGTCCCGCTTCCTTTCCTCTCTTCTTCTTTAAGTGTTAACGTATCTTATCGTATCTGACACAATATAGCGGCAGTCGTGCTGATCTGTCGTTAAACCCCAACATAAACAAACAAACAAACAAACAAACAAACAAACACACGCCGTAATATAATATATAGTTCGAAATTAGAAAACAATGAACGAGAGCTATAACAACAACAGCAAGAGCAACAACAATTAGAATAACAACAACACAAATGCATCTAGCTGTGTTGGGCGATTGCAAACATTTAAACAGTAGGGACATTATCCTGTTATGTGTTATCTCTATGACCAAATATCAGTACTCAACATCGAGGTGCCACCATCCATTAAAAAATAAAACAAAATAACAACAACAAAAAAAGCTGGATTTATGGACATCATTAATAAACGGGTGTAAATTTGCTTTGTTGAAAATAATCAATAACACATGGAGGATATGTGATGCCGGGTTCCATTTTGCCGATGTCGGCATGTTCCTGACATCCACCATGGGAACAATCATAAAAACAGTAAATGTATTAAACAATTTAAGTCTTTAACCCCAGAAGTGTCACTAAAATTGCCGTGGTTTCTGAAACAATATTTAGTCTCTATGTAAAACAACAACAACAACAACAACAACAACAACAACAACAACAACAACAACAACAACAACAACAACAACAACAA
>JBCEWB010829377.1:0-16180 GCA_039654565.1 Peronia peronii
CCCCCCCCCCCCCCCCCCCCCCCCCCCCCCCCCCCCCCCCCCCCCCCCCCCCCCCCCCCCCCCCCCCACTAACAATTTTTATTAGAAGTCAGTAATATCATTAATGGGGTCAGTTTGACGATATCAAGACGTTGAAGTAATTTTATTCATTGCCAAGGCATCCAAGTAAAAGTTAAAGGTATCAAAAGATATGTGCAAGATGTTTGGCAACTGGAAGCACTGTAAATTAGTAGTGAAATGAAACCACGAGATCTCAGACTGATGTTCCTAAACCTATAGACTATAGGTCAACGAGAGTCCACTGAAGTAAAGAGAAGCAATATCAATTGAAATTATTATTTCAATAATTAAAAGCCTTGGAATTCGTAGTCTCATCTTCAAAGGATTATAAAAAAAGGGATGCCTTCCTCCTTCGGGAAAACATCAATATGTCAGCTAAACATCTGTGACAGCAGATTTGTCTGAGAGTTTTCTGTGATAGTTTGAGACAAATAAGAGTTGTGAAAGTAGACAAGTAATGAAAAAGTAGACATGTTTATGGAAATTGATGACTGTGGCATGAATACTGTTTTACTGTGTGCGAGGAAACGAAACGAGCTTTTGGGAAATTTCAGCTCAGCCACCTTTACAAACATGCCAAATGAAAGACACATTCTACTGCTCGGGGAAACGGCGTTGAAAAATCAGAGAAAAGAACGCCAATTATCGTAAACTTTTTGTTTTGTTTTGTTTTTTTGTTTTTCCAGAGTTACAAAGTGAACAAAAGACAAACTAAATTAACTAGCGCAACTTAAACCATAAGTCAAAGAAACAAAATATATGCAATATGTATATGCTATTCTTGGGCTTTCTAACAGTAAAACATGAACTCCCTTATCTCTGTCTTACAGTTCGCCTAATTATGAATTACTAAATCCAATTTGTGTAAGTATATTTTTCGCCGGTCTTGATGCCAGACAAATAAATTGTTCATGATGAAAAGCAATAATTGTGCATTAGCAGTTACAGTACGAAATCCGGTTTTTGCACACAAAAAAATAAAAAGATTCATTGTTGGGCTCTTGTTTGCTCTTAAAGGTTATGCATTTTGTGAATATAAAAATGGTATAAACAAGTTGATATGTTCATTCAAAGGTCTTGAAAGGATGATGATTCAATGGTTAGCCAGTACCTCTAACATCCTGGCTCAGTTGGGGCTCAATATTCAATGAAAGATCGACAATATTTCGCTTTGTAAGGGCAAATGGTACACAAAAGACTTGATTATAATCTCCGCCATCAGTATTGAGAGCTGCAGTGCCGCAAATGGACACTGACTGTCTATGGAGACGTTAACCACACCGAAACTCAGCCAAAATTTTCACTAGAACCTCTAAAATAAAGTTCCCACGGCTTAATGACAGTATAATTTGTCCCATTGCTGTGAAACAGTAGTGCACTATCTGTCACATCAAGGGTCAAGACACGTTTATTTCTGACCAAAGAAGATATCGCGGCCAGATATAGGCCTTTCAGGACTCTGAAATTGCTCCACGGCAGGCCGTTAGTGACAGGGATAAGGGAGCAAAAAGGGTTTTAAAAAATATGAGCAGTTGCCCAGTAAAAGGCAAGATAAGTCATAGAAACCATGGAGAGAACTTTAGAATGTGAAACAGTCATGTTTTCAGTTTGAAAGCCCAATATAAAAACTTCTTTTGAACATTTTCTTGTTGAAAATAATTTAAGTGCATTTTTCTCAAAGTGATGTGTTTCAGCACAAAATATGCTATCTGCTTCCTTATTTCTGGACCAATTGTCACGACATTTGGCATGAATACAGAACAGAACAATATATAATGTTTGTCCGGAGTGATATTTTATATCATTTTAAATTTTTTAGAAATTTGAGATTTTGGGTTCAAATTTTCGAAACCTCCGTGATCTTTTTATATACATTTTTTTTTTAAAGATTGGGGAAAATAGAGTAAGCACTTATCAAAAATCTCGCTAGACAAAATTTAGATATTGAACTGGAAAACGTGTACGCAAACTGCCAATCAAATCGTTTGCCAAAAAAAAAAAAGCCTATTTAGAGTAAAATTACGGGGAGGAAAATCCAAGATAGCGGCCGTTGCTGTGGCAACTATGAGTGATTTCATTTTTTTTTCCCGATTGTTTTTCTCTAATTTGAGCATGCCAAAACCGATGGTAATGACTACAATCATCCCTCCTTCCCAGCGGTTTCTTAAATGACACCCCGGATCCGTCCCATTCCCCCCCCCCCTCCCCCTCCCCTTTAAGAAGTCAGGCACTGGTCATGATGTCGGGCCTGGTCTCTCTGAGCTTTCAAAAGACCTGCCACAAAGGCACAAAAGTCAGTCTCCCGTTACCTTTGGCAACTCAAGTCTGTTTATGTCCTTCATTAACTGGATGATGGTAACGAAAAGTACTGGTTCAGTCGATGCACATTTTCGACAAGTATGCATTTTAAAAATAACATTATGATTATCTTCAATGGCTTTATATTCAGGCTACATAATGTCTTTATACTACAACAGTGGCCAGGCATCCCACTTGAGGCAATGAAAAGTTTTAAGTTCAGGGTCTCGAACTCTGGGACAACTTCTTTCTTTGAACTTTGCTGCTAGCGTAGGTCCATCCACACCAATTCGAGTTTCAGCGCAGTGCCTCAGAAGTATAGATCCTTAGCTGCACCTGAACCAATTGCCGCTTAAGATTAACTTGACAGAAGGTGAAAGTATTTGTACTGAACGAGGATCCGAGGAGGATATTTATACAGGAAATATGACATCTTTACCAGGTCAGCTCAGGGTATTTCAGACAGACAATGCTAGAATCCGTGGGTTTACGGTTTCCTGTCTCAGTACTTGTCTTTGGTGACCGGAAATTAGTCAAGTTCACCTCCTTGTTGAGATTGGAAGCCCCAGGTAATGATTTCCGTTTTCCTCCACAGCTCCCAAAGGTTGGAATGAGAACTTTTTCTTTTGTTTGTTGATTGATGAAACACAATGGAAAAAAATTGATAGGAAAAAAAATATCCTAGCTAACGATAAGAAGTAAGAGGGGTCACGCAAAAGAGATAGAAATAGGAATAGGAAGAGATAGAGAGAGAAGTAAGGTCAAAGAATAGAGAGACAGGCAGAAATGAAGATGAGAGAGAGAAAGAGAAAGAAAGAGAGAGAGAGAGAGAGAGTTTATAGGAGAGAAAACACAGAAATGAGCAAAGGGTTATTAACAACTAATACAGAAGTAATATCCCAACCTACGAGCTCATTGTCCTAAGTTATGGTTAACAAGAATTGGCTTTAGTCTGAGAAAGGCGCTTGGACCGCCACTTTCTATTGCAGCCCACTGATCTAGTTATTAAAACTGAGGTATCCTATCTCCTGAGCTTGCATCATAAACCCGTCGGATTCCAGAGTGATGGTTCCAGCGCCGGCAGGATAATTTACCATAATTTACCTCTGAGTGTTTGAAGCTGGGCTCCTGGGGACGATGAAAAAGGAAAGGAGGATTCAAAGGAAGACAAGCCCCAGACTATTTAGCGGGGAGATTTAAGGGCAGTTTTGCCTATCGTCTGTCTGGGAGACAGCACAGCTTCTTCGGGGAAAGAATGATTGTTGGCAACGGAACTCTGGTCGTTCCTGATCTTTTTCACATCCTGTAAGGCGAGGGCTCTTTCCTGGAAATATTTTGTTGAATTTTACATGCCACTTTGAACTGGGATTCAGGAGGTTGAGTTCCGAATGTTATAGATCAGGCGTACAAATTTATCAGCCTGCCTTAGACAGAAATGCGCTCTTTTCTATCTGTGCTGATATCCGACGATGTCAATGTGTATTTCTTATAGCAAAACACATTTTCCTTTTTTTTCTCCCCATTTCAACATAATGTAATTTCCTGGACTATAATTATTTAATAGACTATTACTTATAGACTGCAGGTCCGCTTTCCTGAGAGACATCTAATGGCCCCCGTTTCATTTACAGCATTGCATGTTTGGCCCAAAACTTGAACGGGATGTTCAAGCATAGGAGTTAAATAAGTAGACTTTTCCATCACTTCTCAGGCCTGTTTGGGTAACTTAAGGGACATAGGATAGGTGGGTGTGTGGGAAGGGAGGGAGGAGGGGGGGGGGGGAGCGGGCGGGAACAGAGTAAAGAACTGCAATAAGCAGCATAAAATAGGCGAACAATTATCGTCAGTGCTCACTGTGAATCGGCATTTGGAAAAATAAGGATGTGGTAGAGATATTGTAGGTTTGGTTTGAATACCAATGAAAAGGTTAGATATTGCATGTAGATGGAAGGAGCGGCACCTAAAAAAGTACATGTCTTCATCGCTGACATCCAGCTTGTGTCGAGGACCGTTTTGCCCTTTTTTAAAATTCAATCCGATCTATCCCTTCTTTATACTCTTCCTTTGAACTAATTCTTTGTCACTTTCCAGTTAATAGGACTCTCAATCGGTTATTCTTATTCCCATCATATTAATTATCTCTATTGCCATTTCTCCTCTGTCCTCGTTGTTTGTTCATTTCCTCTGTAATCTAAATTTATACACTTTTTCATGCTTTAACTTATTAAGCTTTTTCTTTACACATGCAGCTTTGTTCCTTTCACGTGAAAACAACCTCCTAAATTCAAATCTGTTTGGCAAATGCGTAGGCGCCGGTGAATGACTGGTTGTGGCGTTTGATACACGTGTTTATTTCTCAATCCGATACAGAAAGTTAAAAATAATCACCAAAAATAACATCTCTTTATTTAGAGCAAGATGGCAATAGCTTGTTTTACACTGTAGACAAAGCCTGGGTGCCAAAAGCGCTGCGTCTATGAGCCAGACTCTCCTCCATGAACGTCAGTTGTAAGGAACATTGGCTAACCAAGTCTGACACTGAGTGCTAGTTGAGATTATCTAACTTCATGGCTGTAGTTCTTTAGTGCCTGGGTCACAAGAGAATTCTCCAAAGAATTGCCAAAAAAAGGAAGTTTGGAGCAAAACTTTATTAACATTTGTACTATAGAAAACGTAACAGTCTTATTATATTTATGTTCAACCTCTTCCTTCTTTAAAACCAGTGGAGTCACAAGCCTACTACTGAAAAAAAAATTCTTAAAAATAAGCAGCCATTTTCACTGCTTGTCACAAGGTGAGAGAAATGCCGTTTTTTATATCTGTTTTGCTCTTGTGTACATGAAAGTGATAGTGGAGGTTTTCTCCATTAACGCTGAACAAGAACAATAAAAATGTCTAATATCGTTATGTGCCAGAACATGCAGACGTACGAAACAAAGTATATCAAAGGTCAGTCTTTAATAGATATTTTCATCTTGCCCGCATCTCGCTCTCTCTCTCTCACTCACTCTCTCTTTCTGTCTCTGTCTATCTGCCTGACTGTCTATCTGTTTGTGTGTCTGTTCTTCTACCCCTTTCTTCTTTCTTTCCCTCTCAGTCTCTGTCAGTTTGCTTATCGCCGCTCCAAAAGTGTGCTTTTTCAGTTCATTATAACCTTGGACTAACTTCTTTTGTGGTATGTTACCTTTCATTGTAACTGATTATTGTATTCTCTGACGATAGTCAATTGACAGAGAATTTGTTGAGGCACCTTCTTTACAGCCATACTGAGTCTGATTCTGCTCTAAATCCACCCTTAGATCAGACGGAAATAATAAACTATTAATTCTATACCTTTTTAACAGAATGCTTGATTTGAAAGAAATCATGTAAAAAAAAAAAAAGAAGTCCTCACGTTTCATGTCTCCCCACAATCTGAAGGTTAAGTACACTAATTCTACTTCCATGTACATAGAACTGACAGTAAGATTTTCCCAATTAGCTCCAAGAACACGAACAATATTATAACACCTGATAACCTCTCGTGCCATAACAATTAGTGTGTTTGTTCTGGCTTTGTACTTTGAGATTTCATAATTGCCTTTTTTTTTCCTTGTTAGAGATAAGTGGTTCTCAACCGAGATTAGGGAGCAAAAGGAGACGGAGACGGGAAAAGAACTTGTCAATGATTTACCCCTCACCCGTATAATACACTTATCACCTGGCCTTTGCCTGTGCGGACGGATCCTGCGGTCCTATTTACCTTGGCTTTCAGATGCTTTTCCCAGATATGTCCAAGCCGCTTTTCATACACATCTGCGTGGCCGTTCCTTGTATATTAACAACATCTCTTTTAATCTCAACCTTAGACTGGAGATAATTAAAACAGCGCCACATTTATGTGCGACTTTCAAGATGCAGTATAAACTTCTTAATATTTATAGCGTATGCATACATAAAATCTGTGTTGACGATAATACATGACGTAAAGCAATAATGAGCATGTGCACAGTCTGGCAAAAAAACACATATAAGTAAACAATCCACTGTCCACATAGTTCATTGACTAGCCCGAGACGAGGAATGTTTTGTAAGGTCTGGTAAGAACAAATTAAAACAAAAAAATATCGATAACAGCACAGATACATGTATTATCAGGATATCTGTTATTATGTCTGTGCTCTCATTGGAACAGAATAGGCATGGAGATGTTTTCAATAGTCTGTAGACTTCTTCGTTTCTAGAAATCAGTGTAACATTTGACGTTCTAATATCAAACCACCCAAAAAATATTTTCAATAGGATAAGCATTTCAGTGAACATGCCAACTGTCACTTAGGTCATTTATTGGTATGTTTTTTTTTTTAGTTCAGATTTCCTGCCTGTTTTAGTTTCTCCTCCTCTTGCAAAGGAAGAGACCTTGCAGACCAGCAACAACAGCTAATAATTGAAGTCAAGATTAAATATAGCCATGAATGAATGCCTTGCAACTACATCCTGCAGCCCTAAGTAAAAACCATTCCCCTGTTGTTTATTTCCAGGTTGTGGCACACGTGCACTGCGATCACTGGAGCCAGTGGTCATCATGGAGCGAATGCTCTCGCACCTGCGACGGGGGTGCCACCTATCAGGAGCGGAAATGTGTCCGGAGTTTTGACTCCAGGCAAGAGTGTGAAGGGGAGAGGTTCAGATATAACACGTGCAATAATGAGGTAAGTCACCTGTCTCAGGTGCAACTTTTAGTGTCCTGGAAAAAACACCAAGCTCTATTGCTCTCACCTACCCTCTTGGTTACAATAGCGTGAAGTCCATCATATCCGCTGCAGGGTTCACATGAAGCAACTTGAAACGGGATTCACTCAGCCGATATACACATTCGTACACTCACAGACTCACATGAATACAGTAATAGTGAATTTCACTAGGCGTGTATTATATGAAAAGCAACATGCATCTTCTAGTCTAAACACTTTTTCTACCTTTTGACCATTTTGATAATAAGGGAGGTAAACGGTCTCTGCCTAGAGTTAATAAATCTGTGAGACCTTAATTATCAAATGACTTCGCCTCATTTCTCATCTTCCATCTAGAAATATGTAAAACCTTTGAATGACATTAGATTTCAGTGTGCCAGATCTACACATGAACGTTATAAACATTTTGTAATGAGCATTTTCACCAAGTGCCGCTGGTTTTATTATGATAACGTTTGTTCTAGTCTTAGACCAGCTAAATGAACATATATCCAAATTGTGTTGGATTGTCAAATTTAATGTGATACATCATAATGATTTTCACGCATAGTTGATTAGTGCATATACGATCATTTTAATTCTTTCATGGGATATCCGCTCCAGAATTTTGGTACATTTCATCAACTGAAGCAATGTCATTATCGCAGACAATGTATCTCTCAAAGACTATGAAAAGGGCTTATCTGAATTTGAAACTCATTAGTTTGCTGTCTTGTTTCCTTCTCTTTCCCTCAGCCATGTCCACCTGATTCAGTTGATTTTCGTACCCAGCAATGCGCAGCCTACAATAACGCCACCTACGGAGGTAAATTGTATAGATGGCTGCCGTACACAGACCGCAAGAACCCTTGTACGCTCTATTGTATTCCTAAAGGTACTCGGACAGTGGTCCGATTGGCACCTAAAGTTCTGGACGGCACACGCTGCAAGTTCAACGCTCACGATATGTGCATCAGTGGTAAATGCTGGGTACGTACGTCAAATTTGTTTATCATTTCAGATTCTCATCATGCCATAGCGTTATTTTTATTATGAGGATAAAATACGATTGCGAGTAGTACTTTTATTATTATTATTATTATTATTTTGTCGCTCAATGAGCTAAAATATCACTGTTCAGATAATAATATGCATGTTCGTGACGGTAGTTCAGTATGATCTTAAAGGTAATAATATGTAATGCCTTATTATATATATATGGGTTCTCTTGTAGTATATATATATATATATTATACCTTTTTTTCCCTAATGAGTAATGACACAGATACGTTGACTGTCCAATCCATAGATCAAAATGGACAAAAAAGAGAATTAAAACAAGCACAGCGATTTTACATTGAAATGATAAGTTGGACAGAAGCCTCTGAAAATGTGGGTCTCAGTCCAGTATGAGCAGACAATTAACAATGCAAAGGAAATCCAAAGAGAAACAAATGAAGAGAAGGAGGCGGTAATGATACTGGGTAGTGAAAGACTAAAGACATAAGCATTTGCGGGAAAAGGAGAGAAAAAAAAAAAAAAAGATTAGAAGAAACCTTATTTACAGAAAAGATACCTATAATCAGTAGTATTACTCCCAGCTCGGAGAAATAACAACCAGCATCAGCACTCTTCAATATCAGATAGCGTATGTAGGAAACAAATGGTGCGTGGGAAGAGCCTGGGCATGATAGACATGTTTAAAAGAGTAGATCTATGGCTTGCCCGTACAGTGGCAGGAGATAGGATTTTGCTGGTGGGCCGGTTGGTGGTGTTGGTGTTGGGAGGGGGATGGTGGGAGGGGGGGGGGAGGGGGGGAGTATCATCCTTCACGTCCAAAATTCAAGAGGCTGACATTAAGAATGAAATACGATCTCATCAAACAGGTGCACATGACAAGTGCATTTATGTAGAAAAGGCCTGCGAGAATTTAGGATGCCTTTCTCCCCCCTCATAATCTTTAGTTTATGTGGGCGAGGCATGCAGGGGAAAACATTATAACAACAACAGCGGCCAAATCAAATACAGACATTCTTGGCATAATCTGTTTCGGATTTGGCATGTATCAATTAGGAGACAGATGTCGATAGACGAGAGCTATCCACAGCAATGCAGAGGTCAGAGACACATGCATATTATTATTCTACAGAATAGATGCTGAGGAGATATCGAGATGAAAGATAGTCGACAGAATAATGCACCAATAAAAAAATTACTGAATTCATTTTTTTCTTTCATTATTATATAATCATCTTTAGTAAAATATGGAAAACAAAACAAAACAAAACAAAAAAGAAAGAAAAAACAAGCAAACAAATAAAAACTTCTAAAACGCGCGCGCGCGGGCGCGCACACACACACACATATACACACAAGGCCCGAAGAGTTAGATGGAGATATTGATGGATGTTGACCAATGATGCCATTGTCTGCTTTGCTTTCCACCACATTCGAGTGTTATTTATTATTATTATTATTTGTGTGTGTTTTGTTTTCCAATAAACTCCGATATAAAATAACTATGTTTGACTCACGTAAGTCCGAGAGAAATCATATTAATGTTCTGGTAAATATAAGATAGCCGACAGAAGACACAATGTCTTGATACTTACGATATAATTAGAAATATTTTCCGTAATTTTACTTAGACTCTGGCTAATTTTAGGACAATGAGAGTAAATATTTATGACTGCACTCCGCCATATTTCTTCTTCTTTTTGGCTCTAAACTCGTCATTACTCGTCTGAGGATCATTGGGTGCCTTCTGAGTTCTACAGCAGTCTTCTATGTCTTCGACTTAGGTCATTTCTTTAGTCCATTTCTGGATGCTGTCGGTCTGCCATTTTTCTGACTACCTCTTTTTGATTTTCCTTTTGCAAGAATATAATGATTCAACATCGTCAGAGTGCTTATCATACAGTTAGTCTTCTTCTTTTGTTGTTGCTGTTATTATTTTGTTGTTGTTGTTGTTTTTAATCTTTGGATGAATTCTATATACGTGATATGAGCTCATGACAGTATACTTGGGTATACCTATACACGGTACATAGAAAACTTAGATGTCCTTTCATAGTGTTAAGCTTTCTACGGCCAAGCAAAGTTGTTGGCATTGGTATTTTTGCAATCCAAACCACGACTTACTATGTCATTTGAAAGAGGAAAGCGATTTATGTCCATTATATATATATTTGAGTACTGTAGGGAATGGTTCTAATGATTGTAATGACTTACAGCAGCAGCTATCCTGCTGTACATTCTCTTGGAGCTTTTTAATATTCCGCAACTGTCGGGTTTTGGTCAGACTACAGTGCTGCCATTTCCCGTTGCTATACACCTGTGGCTGAGCCTAGCCCAGAGTAAATTCGTTGTGTCTGTCAGGGCACGAGTCATTTTGAAGAAAGACGTTTAATGTGTGGGGTAACGTTCACACTTACCGGAGTTTCTCCCTGTTTACGCAGTTTGCCAGTTCCTGCCCGTGCCCAGAGAGGCAGCCTGAGGTGAAGTGTCGACTCTGCTTAATGTCATCTAACTATGTGTGGAATACTTAGGCCGAATTCCTCCATTTTCACGTTTTTTTTTTTTCTGGAGAATTAGGAGTAGAAGTGACATCTGTAATGGCCGTTGGTATGTAGAAAGAATTTTTTGCAGTTAATGGAATTTAACGGTTGGCAGATCAGCGTGCTGATTTTCGTTGTAGTTATGCTGGTAAATGTAAGGACTCGTAAGACTGCCACAGTGATGACATCGCTATGCAGGATAATGAAAATAATACTGTGGAAAAAATAATGATACAAATCAGAGATTTTTCTTGAATACAGCCCAAAACAACAGCTTGGGCAAATGCTGATTTCATGTCTCAGTACAAACGCATTGAGCTCAGAGTGGTTTAGAGAAGATACTTGACCTCATTCTATTTAAAGAAAAGATGTTTTGTTTGATTTATCGAGATCTCTGGCTGGCAGATGTCACAGAGGGAGAAAATGAACATTGGCATAGAATTTGAAATATGAAAGGTTGATATATTTACTATCATTTTCCACCTACCTCCATATTCCTTATACCTCCTCCTCCCTCCCCCCTCCCCCCCCCCCAAAAAAAACAACTCCTTACCCCACCCTCTTCACACTGATAAGGACTGAGCTGCAGTCAAATAATGGGGAAATAAAAGAAAGAAAGGAAAAAAAAATAAGAGTACGGATAAAAATAGGTCGAAAACGAAGATCTCATAAAGAAAAAACAGGACGAAAGAGATATTGTAAATGGAATAAAACTAGGAAGTTAAAACAAAAAAAAAGGCGGGAGAGAGGGAGGAGATATCTCAGTCCTTGTTATGCTGGATCATCAATATCTGTACAGTGTATTCTCCGTCTCCCTTGGAGATGCCCAAAATATTCCAGTTTATAGCACCCGGGGCATGTATCAAGAATGAAATTTTAATAGTTCCTGGAGAGAAACTAATGAATTAGATCCAGAAGCCTAATTAACACCAAGGAGAACATCACAGTTCGTCATCTCCCAACCGTGGCCTGATAAACAGGGGACGCGGGAACACCATTAAACAAGACGGAATGTGCCAGTGAATTATATTTACCTGCCTATTAGGCTCTCATTCTCGAAATAGTTATATCATTACTTGATACACCTGTGACACACTAAGGTGTCAGAGCTCTGCTGTCAGCATCTCCCATATACTTATTAATGGATCTGAGCAGACACCTGACGCAAGATAAAGGCATGCAGATTTGGGATTACTAACAACAAATAAATGACATAAGAATTCATCTCATGTTTCTTTTAGACATCAGTATGACAGATCATTTCATCGAAATAAAAGAACAAAGATTATTGTTGTTCTCAATAATTTTAAAGTTTTGTTGAAAGTACTGATTCAAATTTGTGCGATATCCAAATATAGCTCATTTAATCCTTTGGGAGCTTTCCCGTACTCCTAGATCCTACCTCCAAACGCCCCCCCCCCCCAACCCCATTTTATTGCAGATTCCACGGAATCCTAACTTTCTTCTTTTTTTTTTTTAACACAACGGAAACCGATCACGCAAACAAACGAATTATTAGTATTACTAAAATATTTCTATTGCTAAGCTACTGTGATAGATAGGCAGAGCCATGTCTCGCTTGCGTAGATTTTGGCACCCAACTGGTGTGAGTGGATTTACTTCAAGATAATGCACATGCGACCCAACAACAAAAACATCCGAAGAATTTCAGGTCGAATGAACCACAATGGAGTCACAGCTGATAATGCACACGTTTGGCAAGTTGCCGTAAACATGCACATGTTTCACATTCAGGATAAATAAATTGTTCATTGGCGAAATTACGCGTTATCGGGTCATGCATTTCTATTTAACTGTTGTTTTTTTTTTTGTTTTTGTTTTTGTTTCTGTTTTTGTTTGAAAGACACTCATGAAAACAATGGTTGGACAGGCCATGAAGCGTTTGGAGAGAATCAGCTGTTATCTAGCTAAATGCTTTGGCAGACAGAGAAGAGAGTGTTTTGTCTATCAATCTGGGTGTTACTACTGAGCATCGGTCACATTATGTCGAGGTGATAAAGTCCTTTCTTCAGGTGAAGAATGCAAAGCAAGATGCGGTTTCAATTCAAATTGATTCTTGAGTCTCTGAACGCATTCTTCGATTCTGATTGCATTATCTCTTAACGATGATGCAAATTTATGTAACTTCATGAACCGGAGAAGATCTTCTCTCGAATCATTATAATTTCAGTCCGTATAATTCAGAATCTTCTTTTGGTAACTTCACTTTGCAGTAGCTAATTTCTTTACTGTTGGTCACCTTGAAGATGAGTAAAAAAATCAAATCAGGAGAAGAAATAGTTAAGCTGATTGTTTTCTGTTGAATTCTTTTAAGTTTTGGTGCATAGAGAAGAGCTCACCCTGTGGTACTCGCATAATGTTGGGAGGATGTTGTAAAAAAACCATGCCGATATTATTTTTGTTGGTGGGGGGGGAGGGGGGGTTTTTGTTTCCCCCCCCCCCCCCCCCCCCTCAATCTTCATTTTCTCTCACTCCCCCTTCAGTTCTCTCTCCCGATATAGCGGGAGTACATTGATTATATCTCTCAATCTGTCAGATTGGAATAACGTGAAGTCCGAAATCTTTGGACAAATTCATTGAGTATTATGATGTCACAAAGGAAGACGTTGAAACTCACACAGATATATCGAAAGGCCCCGCTTGTATCTGAATATACCGGCATGTTCTTTCAAGATTTTTTATATTTTTTTTGCTGGCTCCACTTATAGACAAAGCAAGTCCTTGTTTGATGATATATCCACATCCAAAATGATTAAAACATGCTAACATATTGTGCCACGGCATCACGCTATCCTAGAAAGAAACAAAGTTTGCCAATAATTTCTTTTAAAAAGACAAGGAAAACCTTGTCGTATCTTCCGAGATTGTGCCATGCAAAAATAAAGACGCTTGAGATATGTTTATGTGGATTCTTGGCAAGGAGTGCAACTAACGGAATGCGACGTTGGCGTGAAGAATGGAAAATTAGCCCAACTGCATGTCAATTTACTTGATACATGATAAGACAATGAGCACCTTGATTGTGTGGAAACTGAGAAAAAAGAATTTCAAGTGTATTGAGATAACTAGACAGAGTGATAAAATAGGAAGGCGGAGGAGGAAGATGGCTACATCAGGTGTGCTTAAATATGTCATCTGTCAGCGTCTTCATCTATAAGTCTTTAGGCGGGTCACATAGTTTCGGATGCAAGAATGCGAATAGGAGGGTTTGATAGCCCGTCCTTAAGGCTTTTGATGAACGGGCCACTGTCTCAGACAATTTCTGTGCAGTAACCACCTTTGATTTCAAGTAAGAAGCTTTGTGATGGCCCTTCGATCTTGCCTTTCTTAACCATGTTTATTTATCTTTCTCCCGAACATGTATATATTTAAAAAATGCAATAGTTTTTGTTTCCGGCTATTTATTTTTTCACTTGTTCTTTTTCAGTTTTCCCTTCTCTCCCTGAATTCACATTGGGTTTGCTTTTGTCTGCAAAAAATTTATTGTAACATGATATAGATTGTTCTTATTCCCGAAGCCGTCTTTCTCTTTATCCTCATTCCTTTCACTCGTCTATCCTTTCCTGCATCCTGGCAAAAGAACATTATAATATTTATGCTAAAAAAAAAAGTCGCATCTTTCCATGTCTGGAAGTAAAAAATGGATCCAAAAATGATGTGTCATGTTCTAGAAACAGCACACAGAAAGTAAAGAGGCTTATAACTACATGTATTATATTGTTGCAAATAATAATAGTTGCTCTTCATCACAGCTCTGTTTTGCATGACATGCATGGAATTGTTTTCAATTTTTACGTTGACGTTGAATAGATTCGATCGGTCTCAATCAAATTGTATATACATATAGATGCACTGCTACATAGCCTCTCCGTATGGATAGATTTAATTCAGTTGTACTCAATCGTGTCATACTAATTCTTCTCGGGAAATTCCTGTCTACCTTTCCAAAGGACAGGCAATATTAATATGATATTGAAGAAAACCCCATATTATCATTCACATATTTTCAGAAACATAGACTGACTCCATTCCGAAAGCTGAAAGAAAGGTGCACAATATTTGATTAAAGACACTTACTCATCTCGAAGCGTTACGTGAGCAGCTAAGTTCACGTTTTTGCTGTCTACCTAACGACAATTTTCAGTTTCACGTTGGGCGTGACACTGATTTTCCTCGAAATTCATAGCTTCGGTGACAAAACCTCACGTAGTTGCATATTCAAGCCATTATTCAGCCTCGAATGTATTTCTGCGAAGAAATCGAAAGGAGAGTCCAGTTAGCAAATAATTTATGTATGGCTGCACTATGGTGACTGAAATAATAATGATAATAATAATAGAAAGAATTATAATAATAATATTTTTTTTTAAACTATGAAGGCTTCATTGAGTTTAAATTTCCTCAATCTTACCAATCTTCAGTTATGGAACTCGGTTCTTTCAGCGTCGGCGAACATTACTTGTCATCTTAGTTCAGTGAACGTTAACCCTTGATTAGTCCTCTTTCCTGGTCCGTTTGATTTCTCTGTCTCCAGCCATTGCTGTCACAAAATGTTCCTGACTTGGACATTACGGTCCACTGAGTTTCTGTCATTGACTCTCTGGATCTTCTTTTATCAATCTTTTTTTTTTTTTTCGAAAAAAAAACACCCCAAAACCAAATCTGTTCAAAGCCAGTCTCTTTTCTATTCAACAATCCTCGTCGACTCTCTCGTATTTTAAATAGCTGTAAATTCTGCACTGTGGCTTTATGCTGTCTTGTTGGTAGGAAAATGGATGTTCTAATAATATTATTGACTTGGTGTTCAGTTCACTTCCTGTCTTATCCGCTGTCCTTCCTTTCATCCAATTGTTCCAACGTACGTTGCAAATATATTATGTAATATGACGATGTTGGCATTTAATGCTTCAGTGAGATATCCAATATAGAGCATCATATGCTTCGGTTGACCTTGATTAAAAATGCTGGGTTTGTTAATCGATGTCGCTATCAAGACTGAGAACTAATGAATTTGGCTCATTGAACATGCATTAGTTACAGCTGCTTGATCACAATTAAGACCAATTGAATGTGGACTCGTTTTTTCACGATTATAAACAAATTAATTTGTATGGTTGGATCAAATTACTCATATATCAGATGCCATCTACATTTTGATGTCATTGTCTGGGGAATAGATAGTGATGCTGTGGTGCTTTTCTCGTCTTTTCCCCCGTCCTCTGTGTGTGTGTGTGTGTGTGTAAATGTATGTGCGTATGTGTGTGTGTCTTGTTTTGACCCACGCTCCCTTGCACGTATTCCAAGCTCCTCAATTCTTATCTCTGTCCATCTCACATTTACAGATATTCTACAGATTGGCGAGCAATTCGAAACTCTGGCGCGGAAACTAAATTTTTGCTCTCATTTGTTTGCTTTGGCCAGTGGCAGGGACGGCGAGTACGATACTCTCTTTGGACGAGGGCGGCCGTGAGCTCCTTATTTCACGATCTAGGGGTTTGACCCAAGTAGGAAGGTGGGAGGGGGGAGGGGGGG
>JBCEWB010829488.1:0-16180 GCA_039654565.1 Peronia peronii
TCTATCTATCTATCTATCTATCTATCTATCTATCTATCTATCTATCTATCTATCTATTTATCTATCTATTTATCTATCTGTGTGTCTGTCTGTCCGCATGTCCATTTTTTCTCTGTCTGTCTGTCTGATTGTCTACCTGACAACTTGCCTGTCTGCCTTTTTGTCTGTCTGTCTGTCTGCCTGTCTGTTTATATATCCTATCAATTTTGGTATTTTCAAATGAATATCATATAATCTGCATAATTTGTTTTATAAATCCTTTTGTCTGATTGTTTGCCATGACAACTGGGTGTGGTGTGACAGTATCAAGCTTCTGTGTATGATGTCTCACTCATTCATGTTCCCACAGATCGCGTAGCTTTTCCCATTAGGTGGTCAAAGCAAAGAGGCAGTTCTGTTCAGTTCCTGCCAGCTCATAATTCAACCTCAACACGGCCGTGTTCCATCTGATCTTTGGGAAATTATTTGATCACCATGATTCTTTTGCCTCATAATGGCAGATTCATAATCATTTTACAACACTGCATTTCTTGTATCTCTGTCTATTTCTCCCTCTCTTTCTCTCTCTCTCTCTGTCTCTCTCTCTCTGTGTCTGTTAATCTCTCGCTTGCTCTCTCAAGCACTCACTCACTCACTCATTCACTCACTCGCTTGCTAGTTCACTCACTCACTCATACGCTCACTCACTCACTCGCTTGCTAGTTCACTCACTCACTCATACGCTCACTCACTCACTCGCTTGCTAGTTCACTCACTCACTCATACGCTCACTCACTCACTCGCTTGATTGTTCACTCACTCAGTTACTCATTTAGTCTGAGTCGCTGTTTCACATACACAGAACTGAAAAAATGTGCTTATAGAAATAAGTGCAGTTCTTTCTTTTATACATCTATATCTAGCTTTTTGCAAATCTATTTGATGTTTGTCAGTCTCTGGCGCAAGGTAACATAAATCACGATGGCGTGCCATTGTATAAAAATTCACATCAATCAGTCAGTCAACAGGTAATACTGACTTCCTCAGAGTACTTTACATCTCTGCAAACATTATTTTTATGATCATATCGCGTCATTAGCATTCCATTGCACCAGCTCAAGAAGGCATTTACATTCATCTAAGCATATAAGCTCTGTAACAAGCACGTACTTAAAGCGCTTTGAGAGGTGTGTCTTTTATTTCAACAGACAGCTTATCTCGCTACCTGTTTCCATTTTGAGAAGACACCCCGTTACATCCCAACTGATGACATATTGTTGTGCGTTATCTCTCTAAATCATATCGCACATTCCCATGGATGAACACATACACTCACACATACACTCACAAACACACGTCCGCACAAACCTCTATGCCACACATACGTATTTGTTGTACAGCAATATATTTTCAAATTGGGCCCGCACTAGTTCAGACAAGATGTCGCAATCTGTGACGCCATCTCCTTACTAACTTCACAGAAGAAAAGCCGGATTTGTGTTTGGTAGAAAATTTGTACATTCCATCATTGAACTTGATTCATTGTCTTGCAGTTTTTGAGCATAAACTTTTTCTCGATGCTACGGTTTAGTAAGTTGTTAGAACAGGGATGAGCATTAAGCTTGATGATGTTCACTTATCATCATCATCATCATCAATATTTCTCCCGGGACAAATAACGTGAAAATGTACCATGCAAAGAGACAGCAGTCAAAGATCTCCATTGTTTTCAGAGGCTTGTGCTGTTTCAGCAAGGTGAAAACTGGTTCATTCTTTGGCATTGTCAAGCCAGGGCTTGCAGGATTTCCTTCTTCTGTGTTTGCCTTCCATTGTGCTCCAAAATATGACTTAATGCAACACACAATGCGCGGCGCTTCACGATAGCCCGAATGTCTTCCGATTTCCCCGCAGACTTGTTCAGTTATGGACGAACCAAAATTCCTAACTAGAGCTAGTTTTACGGCTTTTGGCCAGCCAATCTTAGATTATGTCACCGTTGATGCATGACTCAACCATTGCTTTTTCCTGACTAGCGAGGCCCTTCCAGATCTGTCTGATAGAGAGCTGACATTAGCATTACCCAATGATACGTGACTAACCCAGCTTCCGACCCCTATTACACTAACGGTGACCCAAGATTGACCTGTTGGAAGTCTTTTACTACACACTTTGCACCCTCTCTCCCTGTCTTATCCCATCCTGGCCTTGATTTCTTCTGACATCAGTGCTGATCGAAGTTTGTCAATATTCAATTTTTCTTTCTTTATGTCTTTATATATTTTTTTAAGTTTAAAAAAACATTTTTCATTTATCGTGTGCCATTAACATCTTGTCTCCTCATCTTTGCAGGACCCAGTTGGCAATGGCCACTCAACCGTCTATCGGTTTTCTTCACTTAAATTATTTTGATACATCAGTCTTTGTTCCCATCCACTCTTATTCTCGTTTTGAATCTTTCATGTCTGTTTGTTTTGTTTGTTTGTTTGTTTGCTTGTTGTTTGTATGTTCTCCGTTTTGTATTTATCAGTTTTCTCAAAATTAAAGCATTGCCTTTTTTCCTTTAAACAAAATCATTGACATTTCCCTTCATTTCTCTCTCCACCTTTCCCGTCCCCTCTTTCCCATTCCTTCTTTCAGCTGAAGACGTAAGAGAGACCAGCTTGTTGACATTTCGTTATTGTCCCCAACAAGATCAGTTTTTTCAGACTTTGCTTGGTACGACCTCGCTGTTTGCTGTTGTTTTCACTATGGTGTTCGTTGTGGTGTTGATTATTATTGATTATTACTGTTTTCTGCTACTCTTTGCCGATGATGGTAGTCGAGAGAGATGCAAACTCTGCAATGAAGCCTCACAATGGGCAGTTCGCAAGCTATGGTTCTTATTATCCTGATCGCCGGGGAGCGAGCGAGTCCAGGTTTTACAGCATCTATCCTCCAATCAACTGCCTATGAATATGAAGGTCAAGGCCAAAGTTTTGCTTGCTATTTTGCCTACAGTAATTGTCTCGTTTTCTCTAGTACCTCCAAATTTGACATAAAAAAAAGCCATTACCATAGGAGGAGGGGGAGGAGAAGACAAAGACGAAGAAGAAGAAACAAAGAAAAAAATGAAAGAAAGAAAAAGAAAGAAAATAAGAAAAATATGAAAGAACGAAAAAAGAAAGAAAGAAAGAATGAAAGAAAGAAGATGATGATGATGAAAATGAGGAAGCAGAAAGACAAAAAATAGAAAGGAACTAAAAGAAGACAGCTGTGAGAAGAGGATTTCAAGGAAAGTATAAGAGGTATCCGTGAGACAGAACATAAGCACAAAGATATGAGGAGGAAGAAGCAGAGAAGAAAGAGAATCAAAATGAGCTATGTTGCTTATATACACACCAAGATAACTGTCTTATACTATGAGAATACCTAACGCAATATAGCAAAGGTTTGCGTCTATTTATATACCTATATAATTTGCTTACCCTATTTGTACTGTTGTATTTGTCAGCTCCTAAAAGTCTCGAGTACCGGCTCACTGGCCGATTTAAATGCTGTTTGTTTCTTCTTTGCCATTTCCATGGGAGTGCCAGCTTTGCGACAAAATGTCTCCATCTGGAGCGATTTTCTCTCGCGTCCAGGGACGCAAATCTTGACTGGCATTGCTCATGTTTATTCATAGCGTTTGTCAGCTACAGGTCTCTCTCTTAGCCGTGCGTGCAAAGCCTGGTGGAATTGGGCTTTTACATGTGACTTGGTGTTATTGTTGTTTTCTGTTTTGTTGTTTTATTCTGTTGGTTTGTTGTTGTTTGTTTATATGGTGTTGTTGCTGTTAATGCCGTTGTTGTCGATGCCTGCAGAAACCTTACTATTAGGCAGCCCAGAGTTATGATTCTCATTCCTGTAATATTCGAGGAGCTTATTGTAGTCCCGTTCGTCTACGTGACAGAGAGATACAAGACGTTCATTTGGTTGATTTATTTCGATATTATTGGTGTAAATTTGTTCAAGCTGTTCAAGATGGAAACCCATCCACCTAACCCAGAAGTATTAAGGGTCCGATTTGTGCACAGAATCATGAGTTATAATGTGAATTGAAATTGCTTTTTAAAGATGGTAGACTACAGAAATACTGTCCTTATCTTAAATTACATTTAGATATAAATTGTCAGTTCTTGAACATGAATGAATAATATAACAGGAAACCTGCACTACAATTATAGTTTCGACTGCTGCAATGGGGGTTACCTAAGGGAGAAAGGAGGAAATGCTTTTTCAGTTTTAATTTTGTAGATCTGTCCTTATTGTTACCGATGCTTTTTTTTTTTAATGCGCATTCCTCAAATGAAAGAGAGAAGAAATAACAAATTGATCAGTAGGAAGTTGATTATCAGGTGAGGGCGTATTAATTCTGGTAATTAAGAAGTAACGATAATCTGTCAACTGGAAATAACTCCTGGTTTCTACGAGCCTTTCGCTGTCAGATTCTTTAAGAACCATTCAATTATAGGGGCTGAATCAAGAACTATACTTGTGGACACAATAATAGCAAAAAGAATTGATTAGAAACAAAAGCTGTCAACATGGAACAACTTCCGTTTTCCTGTGATCAGGTGTTATTATGCCGGTTAAGAAATACCGAATTATGTTACCTGCGTCAGATAAATGGTTGCTCTGCATACAAATTGTGTTTGTAACTTACACTGGCATGTGGATAAGAAATGTTTGTCGTGCAAGATAAGGCACTATTTTATGTGCAGTGCATGAATTTACATGATATTTATCGTGTTAGAGTATGAACTGTAAACGTGCAGAACGAAGGAATGAGAGACGAAATGTCTGAAATGTAGTTAAATTGAAGTCTGACAGGCTATTTCGAATGGAATCTAATGAATCACTCCTAATTAGCCCTTCAATACCAGAAGAATGTCAGAACCATTCTACCAAACTTAACTCTCAATCTCTCAGAAAAGTTCATCCTGTCTTAAAATCTTGTCTATCATCACGCCTAATCTTTACCAACCAGTTTCTTGACGTTTTTGATACTTGGACACAGAATGTTAGAACATGGCATGGCATTTGTCAGCTTTGCTAGGGCACAACAGGGCGCACTAGATTTTCGCATATCGGCATGCCGGGAGTATGGAATGCCACGGTAATCTAGGGGGGAGGGGGGAGGGGGGGGGGGGCATGTGTCACGTCTACACATAACGCCTAAAGAAGTGGATGGTAATACAGGTCTGTTGATGAGCTGAAAAAAAAAAAACGCTAGAAAATATCCTGATGAATGAAATTGTGAACAAAAACTAAAAAAAAATTGTGAAGTGTAATTTTGTGTCTTTGGGTTCCCTAGCGAACAGAAATTGCGAGCATGTGTGATGCTTTACTTTGTGTTTCGACTCTTTGTGGCCCAGTGCTGTAATTTTTATGATACACTCTGGGCAGAGAATGTGTTAACTTTATATTTTACATATTAATTAGACTGGGCGGTTTCCTTGATACGGGAAACAATTTTACCTTTAAGAATGAAGTGTCTCACTCAGTCAGTAATGAGGTTAACTAAACTTTAGCCAGATACCTATTTGTATTAATCCGTTTCCAGAAGATAATACTTCCACAATTGCATCCATTTATTCCTTTTTTTTTTTTTTTTTGTCTCCGGCTCAAGATAAATTTTCTATTTCCATGCAAATGATCTACTTAGAAATTTTACCACTCCTTGTCCGATCTTTTGTGTGTGTGTGTGTGTGTGTGGTGTGTGTGTATTATATACCGGAAGTGCTAAATATCCCCTGAATTGCCGGCCCTGCTCCGTATTGGCGACACAGATTCGGTAAACATAATGAGCGCAAAAACTCAGATAGAGAAGAGGTTTACGGTGACGCAAACGGGGGAAATAACCGGATATAATCTCGATTGTTGTATAAATTGAGGATTCTTTTTTTTTCTGCCTGTTTTGTTTTGTTTTGCTTATATAATAGACCAATTTCACGAAATGCGTCGTTTGATAGCAAAGCTTTCCGCAACAGGGACATTCATTGCAATCTGGAACCGAAGCTAATATAAGGACTGACGAAAAATTACCCCCTTCCCTTCCTCCTTCTCCTCCCCACAAAAGAGAACAACATGTGCAGACAAGCGCTCATTTGGATGCAAAGAGAGCAGTCCTGCGGTAGCTGGTATGTGTTTTGCTTTTCAACCCCCAGAGGGAAGTCATCTCAACGAACTGCCCAGACCTGGGCAATCTCTACTCACACAAATATCCCTCTGTTTGAATAGTTAAAAGTCAAACAAATACTTACAAAAGTTACCCGACCTTGTTCTCAACACATGCGCATTAAATTATGTGAAATCATTGTGTCGTATTCAAAGGAGCATTTCATATTATCCCGATGTTTTTTTTTTCTTTCTTTTTAATGGGTAAAAAAAAAAGTACGTGTGGCAGTTTGAGACCTATGAGACAAAAAGTCCATCGATACCTCTTTACATCTCTACGTTCTTCATCGGCTTCTGCCTTTGTCCTCTTATTCTGCTTTATCTGATACACTGTCTTCCTTCTCCTTCGCAGTTATTGTGCCTTCGATGTTTCATGATGTTCTTTGATGTTTGTGTCTGTTGTTTGCGTCTTCCAAGTCTTCTCCTCCTCGTCTTTCTAGTTGCATTTCATTCTCTTGATCATTTCGTTACATGTATAGTTTTTAATGTATCTATAGTTGGCCTGTTTGCGTTGCTGTTGCATTTCTCGAAAATAAAAGATGGTTTCTGAGCTTATATATTTGGTGATAGATCTACCTGCATGAAAAAGCAGTGAAAACCTCTCTCACAGAAATGAATATTTTCCTGACCTCTTACTTCTACCTCGTTTTATCAACTGGGAAATGAAAACGGAAGCCCTACTTACTTCCACAACAGATTGGGCTTATATGATATCTGGGCCATTACACCAGCTGATCTGTGAGTATCTTATATTTCAAATTATCCAGTGAAAAATCTTGCCCTAACCCGGATAAACAAATTCACCTCTTCTCGGTCTAATCAGATCTCCTACCTCAGCCAAAATGGGCTCAGCTTACCAAATGTTTTCCAACGACCTCTCGCTTACGTGAAACGGCAAAACAGAACAGCTGTTACCGATTTCCTATTTACAAAACCAGTAAAGTAGAGTAAACTCGCTTTGTGCGGAATCTCCTGACAGTTCCATTCATGCAGAGTTTATCTTCCGTCAAGATGTGTTTTGCGGGCGGCAGACAACTCAGTGTGCGTGAGTATACATACATGTACTATATGCACTACCTCCTTTTTTATTCTAGTTAGACAAATTGAACAGAACTTGGCACTTTTCATACATTTACTTCCCAAAGCATCACATCCCTCTGAAATTTGTTACCAGTGACATTGAATACGGTCATTCCTCTGTGAAAGCCATGACAGTACATGTTTTCAGGTGTCAAAAACACATGATCATATGATTGTTTAGATATATCGCTTCAGGTGAATGTCAGCTTTTATTTTAATAGTGACTAATAATTTCTGATTACCGTGAATGAGTGCTTGGTGTTTTACAGGCAAACGAAGATTTAGCCACCAGCAAGACCAGGGCACTACAAAAGAAATGTGTTCTTCAAAATCTAAATCTTAGTTATACTTCAAGTTACTTAAGGTTTTCACTGGTGGCTTTGCTTAACGTTTTGTGTAGCTGAGGAATCAAGTCTGCTTTTGTTGATCGACTGATTGTTTGAACCTATCAAATACTACCGCAGGTGACATAATGATGGCCATGTTATGCCTAACAGCTTGTCTAATCAAAACTACGGACAGGTTTATAAAAACTTGGGAAGATAATATAGAGTTACGAATGCATGAGAAGTGGCCCTCGGATCTGATAATAACTAGCAGGTATTTAAAAAAAAAAAAAATTGCCGAGAGCAAGTTAGTTTTCCCCAACAGTATGATATAGCTTTAAATATAATGCTGGCCTTTGTGGAGTTTAACTATAACTGTTTCCTACAAATATTCAAAAAGCTCCTATTTAGATTTTCAAGATGATTTAGTTGTACATGTATCAGAAAAAAGATAACGACTGAAAAATGGAAACTGCGTGTTTGTAATTGTGTTGCTATCTCAGAGTGTTGGCACCAGCGGCTGTGACTGACTGATCCTTTCTCACCTTTGATTATTTGGTTTAGCCTGTTGGGTTTGTGTTTTCATGTGTTTGTATGTGTGCTTGTATATTTTCACTTCAATCACATATCGAAACGACTGAGTAACACAGCTTACATTTTCTCCTGGATTCCTGGAATGAGACCAAGGAAACATCTCCACAGTCCAACTGGTGCACACATTGCCAACGAGATCAGAACGAGCATTGCTCCTGCTATAGAAAAAAATTAAACGTTGAAATTCTGTAGCTGAGATTAGGGAGAAGAAAAAACAATGTCAGAGGTGGGGTAGTAAAGAGTGAAAAGGGAAGAATTGGGTCGATGGAAAGAGTGTTAAAGAAAAATAAAAAACTTAATAAGTCAAATAATCTAAAGGCTTTTACGGAAGGTAATCCAGAAGACAATAAAATGCACAAATTTGTAGAATGCATAAATCAATATTTTCTTTGGATTTTTTTCGTTGTCTAGAATTATCAGGCAATCGTAATGAGTCTCGTAGGTATTTGACTTTGTACTTCACACTGGCATGAAGTGTTTGTGCTAAGGCTGGAAAATGTCGGGGTTTTTGTTGTTCTATAGCAGCAGTGGATATCTGTGACATATGTTATTATAAAATCCTTTGCAATCTCTTCATCCTTTTGCTATTTTGATATTAGTCAAAGGATTTTCAAGAATTCATTTTTAGGTAACTTTGACAGTATTTTGTTGGTTAAAAGCAAAATGTCAATAAGCCTGAGTTTGGGAAATTGTACAAATCATTGATGTTATAGCAAACCAGATGTCAGAAGAAACTTACAAAGAACCTGGCACCGAAAGGAGTCAAGCTTCACCTGAGCATTGAGATGATTTCACCAGTATTTTGTCAAATAACAAAACCCTCAGTTAGGCTATAGATCTTAATAGGCTCGGAATCTGGGTGTGTAGAGGTAAAAGAATAGAGATGTTCACACTTACACAGTTGAAATAGCTGACAGAAACGCGCATCTGTCAGCCTTGGCACTTAGCGGAGTGCTTGGTTAGAGAAGCAACGAGTTGTCTCGTGTTAGCTCAGCTTTGCTGGTACACAGTTTGAAGGGGGAAAAAATAGACAATAACAATATTTGTTCTATGTGGTAATGTAAAGAGAGAACACAAACTGTAGGGATAAATGTCATATCCATTAGATCGCTCGTGCTATCATGGAAATGCATTTGGCAGGCACTTGCTTTGGGAAGATCAGAATTGGCACTGAAAATTAGTACAAGAAAAGCAAAGCGGACGATTCTGGATCCAGTCGGCTTTGAGTCGATGTGGATTGAGTATGTTATTCTTCCTTGGAAACATGACGTGTTAACAACTGCACTGTGCTCTGCATGCATGTGTATTGGTGTGAAGTATTAACAGAGAAAATCGGAACACCAAAATCAGATATGATTATTTAACTCGAATGTTATCAAACCTCTAGGTTCGATTGCGATTCAGTCAGAGAAATTTAAGTCAAACTACTAGACGCTTGGCAGTGAAAGGATCGGAAATGTGTGTGTATTTAGAAATCGAAATGATACCAGACGAGTTAAAGTTGGGCTTATTTTTAAGCTGCAACACTATCGAATGCTGGTAGCCACTGTCGTCTAATACGGAGTTTATATGACGTTCCTCACATGAAATATTACAATAGAGCTGCATTGCTTTTTCCTCAAAGTTAAGTTTTTATTTCATTTGCAAGATTTAACTCTATCCATCAGAATACTGTGGTTGGATAGACTGCATTACTAGGCTGTACCAGTGAATAACATAGTTCCAGTCTAAGCATAAGGTTTACCTAAATGAATGAGAACCAGTCATCTTTGCGCGTAGGTGCTAATAATAACAATAATAATAATAATAATAATAATAAAAAAAAGTAATAATTTATATTTTTTATATTTTTTTAAATTTATTTTTTTCATTATTTATTTGTTTATTTATTTATTTATTGGTTTATTTATTTATTGTTTTTTTATCTTTATACATAATATAATTCACAGGTGAGAAATATTAGATTCTCTGATATAGTTTTAGAGATGCTCTGAATTCTGTATTAATTTACCGTCCTGTCAGTAAGCTGCCATGACGATTTTGAGAGGAAAGTGAACCTGACTGAGCAACACTATATACAGTCAACCTCCCGTTATCGTCTTTGACTCTTAGGCCTCGAACATCTGATTAATTTTTGCTTTCTTTTAAGGTAACATTGTCAAAATGTTAGCAAAGAGCACAGTGTTCATAGAAACGCTTACATCCTAAGCGGTCCTCTAGATACACACAAGAAATAGTATTTACAAAATTTTAGCGCGTCATGACAGTGGCAATCATCCAATCAAAGCATCCCTGCAAAGTTAATCTCGTTGAAACGGATGCCGTGTAAAAGTGTTAGAAATTTTGCTTTCCAATGGGATATTCACAAGCGGTTCTATAGAGAAGAGAAAATAAATCCAGCGTTATTCTCTTCCACTGAATTGCTAACTTCCGCTTCAGAGAGAACTGGCTAAGGTCTGAGAATATAACTAATGACACTATCGGAGTATTTAACACCTTCTATATCTAGAGTTCAATATCATTTTACTCTACGACTTGTTTTCCTTTGAAGTTATACCGCACGTCCAAAACAAACATGTGTTGTTCAGGTAGGTGCATACTTTGGGTTGTGGGCGTGTGTGTGTGTGTGTGTGTGTGTGTGTGCGTGTGTGTATGTTTTTTTTTTCTGCATTTGTCTGCTGTGTTGTTTGCTGCTATTTTTTTTTTCTTTCTTTCCACTACTTCCGGTTTACATGGCGGCCTAGTTTTTAGCACTGTTCCGTGGCGACAGCACAGTAATGTCTCAAATATGAATGGTATTTCCTTTAGAGGAAAAATTGAGTTTAAGATATCTTATCCTGTCTTATTTTTACGGTAATCTTTTATTTATATGAAACGTTTACTTTCACAGGTTCTTTGCAAAACACTGTTCGTGTATGTATGCTTGCGTGTGTGTGTGTGTGTGTGCGTGCGTGCGGGTGTGTGTGTGTGTGTGTGAGTATTTAATATCTTATCTATCGTAGTTACATGCATAAAGATGCTGGATTGATTGAATAAAACACACACCTAATCAGACAAAGTATAATGGATAACAAGTGAGGAGAATTTTGGTGTTTGGACTGACGCAGAGCATCATTATGAAACATGTCATTATTATAGTTATTAGACGGTTCAACCGGTACACTGACCAGCCAATAGTAAAAGGAGTAACTATCTAGTTTATCTACACAATTAGGGCATCCCTTCATGTTTGCTGCTCCTCTGTTTGGATTCGAAAATATCCCTGTATCGCTCACTGATCAGATGACATAGTTTTATAAATTAATTATTGGGATGAGGAGAGTAGAGGACGGAGAGGGGCGAGGGGGGGGGGGGAGGAGAGAGAGAGCGACGGCTTTAGGTAATTTTATTCAATCATGTTTCTAGCACTTACAATTCTTCTTATCTCTACTCTTTTGGAATATACACAAGAACGGTAACTCTGGTGCCAGTAGCATTATCGCAGTAATTTCCCCTGTAAGATCTTTAATCGAAGGGAGACAAATGGTACATAGTCTTTTTCTCTGGCGTAGACTGAAAAAAATGTCCACCCAGCTTCGCATGAAATCGCCACAAGACGAGCTGGTGGGAGAGAGGCGCGAAACAGAAATGCCATCGAGCTGCAAAAGGAGAGAAATAGCTCTCATTTGAAGGGAGACAAAACTAGTTTGTATTCTAAAATCAGTACCACTATTTGTTGTCTGTCCTTGTATCCAGCCTTTTATTGATAGTAGCATTGTTCTCTTTCTCTAGGCATCGCTGTCAGACTAGGTTGTATTTCTTTACTTTTTGTGCGTAGCTCAGATGCGTGTAGCGTGTGCCTTTGTGTGTGTGAATAAATTTGTCTGTATGTGCGTGTGTGTGGGTAAATGTGCATTTTACTTTTGTTTTGATTACTTTTTTTTTCTTTTTTTTTTATTGCTGTTGTTGTTGTTGTTGTTGTTGTTGTTGTTGTTGTTGTTGTTGTTGTTGTTGTTGTTGTTGTTGTCGTCATCGTCGTCGTTGTCGTCGTGGTCGTCGTCGTCGTTGTTGTTGTTTGCACATGATGATATTGACTACCATTCCATGTCCGTTTTCCTCTCTCTATTCGTCTTATTCTTCACACTCTCGTTCGTTGTGTCTTAGTTCTTCATTCGTTGTCATCATCATCATCATCATCATCATTGCTCTCCTCCATCGACTTCACAGATTGGTTCCTCCTTTTTCACATGGTCGAAATAGGTTCAAGTCTCAGTGTGATATGCAGAAATAGTTGTGTGTGTGTGTGTGTGTGTATTTGCGCGCGCACATATGTGTGTGTTCTTGTAAAGTTTGCAAAATTTTGGTAACTACATTTTGTCGGAGATATTTACAATTACTTACTTTTCTTTTCATATTTCTTGCATTCTCATTGCATTGGTACTCTCGTGGCATTGTGGTGAAGTGTAGTAATCGATCTTGCACAAAGTGAGTTGAATGGAACAGAGTTCACCAATATTTCGGAAAATTCCATCGGCCTATTGAACCTAGATGCTCTCCAAAATAAAATAGTAGTGAGTAATGTTAATGATTAAATGACGGAGGAAAACGCCTGACGCACTTCCGCGTTGAGTTTTTCCCGAAATCTTGTGTTCTACTAATCGGACACATTACGTCGGCACTTAATCTTTTCGACTCCGCCAACACAATATGTCTTTCTTGTTCTCCGTTTACTTCTGAACCCAAATTCTCTTAAACAATAAGCTCGTGATGTTTGCTGATTGACTGGCGATCTGATCCATTGTTATGTCCAAACCATCTGAGGGTTTTTTTTATCGTCAATAGCGAAAATCATTACAGGGCCATGCGCAGCCCTCCTGTGATTTTTTTTTCTATCAAAACAGCCTTGGACAAAATAAATAAACCTGTCATTCATAGCCTTGCTGAGAAATAAGAGCACTTGGACCTTATCAGACCCTAGGGTGCCGAAACATTACAGAACTAAAATCAAATTCAGGTTAATAGGTTTGAAAAACAGACAGTTCTGTTATTCTCTCGAGACATTTACTATTTTCCCCCCTGAGCTGTTCCTCGTTCCACTCATTAAATGGAAATGTCTCAAAATATTTCCTGACAAATGTGTTTGTTGTGATAGTGCCAAGCTAAAATGCATTTAAAAGATAGCACACAAATAAATAAACACACACACACACATGTGAGGGCACACATCACACACCCACACACACACACACACATATGCGGGCAGACATCACACACACACACACACATGTGCCGGCACACATCTCATACGCTTCAGCACAGTGTACAGGGATGCCTGGTACAGAAAAGTTACTGCTTCAACATGACGTCACACATTCCTCCAGACAGTTCTCAGGATGGGGATACGACAACTACAGTATTTACAGGCAAAATAAAGAATTCATTTTGTTTAAACAGCCATACAGACCAACGTTCAACGCCTTTCCTTGAAGGTTATTATTGAAAATTTTAATGTTTTACTTTTGATTACAGATAAAAGAGCCAACATATAAACGTACATTGAGAAAGAATCTAATTGAATTGGTCTTTTGTATTTTTTTTTTTTCCGAAAAAAAAATCGCCTAATGGTGAATTCCAGAGAGAAATAATACTGGTGCAAACAATATAATAAAGTAAGTACTTTTCACAAAAACCTGTCTCTGACTGTAAAAGGTAGATCTACAGCATTGGGGTCCATTGTTTTGAAATGTCGTTTCCTTTGCTGTTATTGGAGATATAAGAAAGGGACGTGGCCCCCTTCTCGTGGATTCCAGCCGGGGACCTCCCATCTGATACTGCTACCTGGCGCCCTTTATGTATCTTCTGTTCAACAGCATCTCTCTTTACCAACTTTTTAAAATGATTTTTCTATCCGTTCAGCACTAACTTTTTTTTTTTAATGATTATCTATCTATGCATATGTGATCCTTCTCACAGCTCTGTATTCTTAGTTTTGTTTTTCTATGGTGAGAATCTCTTTCAATCAACAGTTGATAAAAGTTTGAATCAGTGTTTTTGGTTATAGGCATCAGTCAGAACTATATTCGTATGCCGATTTCAAAAGAGAATGAAATAATCTTAATTTAATGTGCAAAGGAATTTCCTGACTTACAGTATCTACAAAGTTGACCCGAGCCTTTGCTTTTGTTGCTTTCTGTTTGAAAATTGTAACCTTAGAAGTGCCAAGGAGCCGACCCGGAGTTTAAAAAAAAAAAAAAAACTTACCCATTGTATTATAAATTTGAATTAATGTCTAAAACATGATATGCAGTATAGCCTCATACTATCTATAAGCCCTAAACTATCGTTTCTTCAACGTAAATGAAGAAAAAAATATTATAAGAAAATTCCTTTCATAATTGATGACACGCAGTACCCATGCAAGATACATAAATACTCATTGTATATAGACAAAAATATCACAAATAGCGTGGAACAAGAGGGACTCAAGAAAATTTACTGCAGCTTGATAAGCTTACAAACATTTCAATATTTACTCTCTGCACTTTAGCAGCTTTACTGGCACCGCAGTAGGGAAAAGAACAGAGCATTTTCGTCGCAGATCGTCAATTCCAGACTTTCTTTTAGACATGTTTAGCATCATAATCTCGGAGATCGGACAGGTAGAAACACCACTAAGTCTTGGCAACTTGAGCACAGGTGTGGCTGAGACAGAGAAAAAAAAACAAATTGACATTGGCGGTCTGTCATAAAGATTTTTTTCTAACTTGAAGATCTGAATGCACGTTGTTTTCTTGAGTAAATACAGCTACGAAAATAACTTTGAAAAACGGAAGACTTAACTCCAGACATACAGTGTCAATGCAACAGCATAGTTTTGCTGGATCTCGTGGAAAAGCCTCACAATATTCATAACACAAACAAAATGATAATATTTAACATGCAAAAGCATATCAAACTAGACATTTGGATATTAGTTCAGATTAAGGCCTTCACAGTGCATTAATTTGAAGCATAAAACCTGTCAGAAATGATTAATCACCAAATGAACAAACTTAGCTCTTCTTATTCGCAAATTCCCATAGGCCTCCAGAATTTTAGATACAGTGAATTTACTGATTCATTACAAAATGTCATTTTTACCCCAGTCTTTCTAAGTTTGTCGTGGAACAAACTGGAAATAAACTGAACTGTCCCTCCGAAGTCTGACGATGTCGTCGTTGATGAAATCGTGATTATTCCTCTCCTTTTTTCTCCCTTTTTTTTCTTAGGATAGAACAAACTTTGAAGAAGATTTGAGGTGAATGACATTTGATCTGCAGTAAATTAAGAATGAGGACTGGAGAGTGGGTGCATTTGGATACACAAATAGAAAAGATTTAAAATAAACAGAAGTGATGTCTGCATTAATCTTTTTTTAAGCCGTTGAAAATCTTGACTAGTCTCACATGACTTTCTCTAGTTGTTGTCCTTGTTTTCTAAGCCTGTCTTGGCAATTATCTCAGCCTGTTGACATTTCAGAGTGTGCGTCCAGAAATATCCTGCCTTATGTTTGTACGTTAAATTGAATACGAATTGTTTGTTTCATATTTTTGTACTTCTTTTTTAACAATGGCGGTGAGTCTGACAAGTCTACAGAGTTTACTGGTTTGTGAGATTAACGCGGTTTCATGGCCGAGGGCAAGATACTGAACACCCTCCTCTGCATCTTCGTTATCATTTATCAAAATGTCTCAAAAGATTAGAAAGTTTTCATTATAATAATCGTTATCATTTTTTGTCATTTTCTACAATTGTCTTAGAATATTAGACGGACTGTCTATCGGCAACTAACTCAATATACTTTTATAAAATAACAAACTGTAGAACTCGATGTGTTAAAGAACTGAACAAAATGATGATGCTGGCCAAAATTTTCGAACTTTTTGATTCTTCATCGGGGCAACATCATCATATCATCATCATCATTTTACGAAAAATGTCTTAAACTTTAGACGACTGTCCACCGGCAACTAACTAAATACATCAAA